>JAQPPZ010011439.1:0-41229 GCA_028583015.1 Wollemia nobilis
CTAATTTTAGGGTGCTACACCTCATCTTTGACTTTAAAGACTACTTGTACCTCCTATGTATTTACCTTTGTAAATGTAGATTAGGAAACAACCCTATGATGAATGGTGGTGCCACTTCCCGTAGGACTCTGGGTGGTTAAAGACCCCCAGGGTGATTTCTTAAGAAAGTCTTCGACTTTGAGAAACCAATAATATTTTGGTTACACACTAATCATGTTGACTGATACTCTATTATCAAATGCCACATGCTCTATTGCATGATGCGAGAGCATCTTGACATGGATGGTAGTAAAATTTGCAGATGGATTTTGAGGGATTAAGGATACCAAATATGCCATGGTGTCTACAAACCTATTTTATGAATGAGGTATTGCCTTGATGTCGTACCATTCTAATTTAGCTAGATATGTGGCAACAAGATCTTTGTAGGCTTTCAATACCATAAATCAACACTAAAATAATCCTTTAACTTGATTGACTATGAGCAAGGAGTCGCCAAAGATGTTTAATATTTTAATGTTCATGGTGATAGCTGTGTGGAGACCCAAGAGCAGGGCTTCATACTCAGCGTTATTATTGGTGCACAAGAAGTCTAGTTTGAACAAAAAGGGCATTAGACCTCCTTGCGGAATGAAAAACACTATCCCTATGCCAAATCCTTGCTCGTATTTCGAACCATCAAATAATAGAGTCATATCATCATTTTTCTCTGGATCTTCATGTTTGGGAGCTTCAGATATTACAAAAACTACATCATCTAAAAGCTCTATTGTTAGAGGCCTACTGTTGGACAATGGTGCCTTAGCTAATTGATTTGCTATGACCTGTCCCTTAACGAACTTATAGATTATGAATTTTAGATCAAATTTTTTCAATAGCATGATCCACTTCGTAGTACATGTATTATGATATGTCTTGCTCATCATATATTGCAAAGGGTTTTGTTTTGATATAACATATGTCGTATTACTTAACATGTAGTGTCATAATTTCTTGGTAGCGAACACCACTGCTAAACACAATTTTTCAACATATGCATATCCTAACTCGTAGCTCACCATAGTTCAACTAATGTAATATATGGCTTGTTATTTGCCTAGCATGTTATTTTGGGCTAACATGGTCCCTAATGCAAAATTAGTCACCAATATATATAGTAGAAATGACTCTTCTAGACTAGGTAGAGCTAGTACTAGCAACATTGCTAGGTAGTGCTTGATTTCAATGAAATCTACTTGGTAGTCCTCGTCCCAATTGAATGGGACCCCCTTGTGTAGCAGTCAATTCATGGGTCGATATTTATCTAATAGTTGAGTGATAAATCGCTTTATGGATGCTAATTTACCCTGAAGGCTTCTTAGTTCCTTGATATTAGTGGGAGGATGCATCTCTAAAATAGCCTTGACCTTCACTGGGTCTACTTCAATGCCTAGCTTAGAGACAATGAATCCCAAGAGTTTACCTGAAGTTATGCAAAATATGCACTTCTTAGGATTCAATCGCACATTATGCTCGATGAGGTGATTGAAGACTTTCCTTAGGACCTCAACATGCTCAATACGCAATAATGACTTAGCTAACAAGTCATCCATATAATCTTCTAATATTTTGTGCATATAGTCATGAAAGATATATGTCATAGCCCACTGATATGTGGCACTAGCATTTTTAAGACCAAATGGCATAACTTTGTAGTAAAATGTTCCCCATGGCATTATGAATGTGGTTTTATGTTGGTCTTCGGGCTTAATCTAAATTTGATTGTAACCAGCATAATTATCCATTAATGAAAGCATTTCATGACCTACAGTTGTGTCTACTAGAGCATCGATACTTGGCAATGGAAAGGAATCCTTGGGTGTTGTCTTGTTGAGATCTCTAAAATCTGTGCAAATACGGATCCTTCTTCTAGTTTTTCTACAGGTACCATATTGGATACCCATTCTAGATAGTTGATGGAAATGACAAATTCTACATTCAATAGCTTCTACAATTTGTCTTTCACCATCAAGGCTATTGTTGGATGCATCTTTCTAAGCTTCTACTTGACAGGCTTCTTGGATGGGTCTAGCAAAAGGTTATGAGTAACCAATTTTGGGTCTATACCAGGCATATCTTTGTATGTCCAAGAAAAAATTTTAGGTCTCTCTTTTAGTAGAGAGATGATGCTAGCATGCTCATCTTGAGTGAGATTCATTCCAAATTTAACCTTCATTGGATTGGTGGGGTCATTATCGATATCCACTTTGAAGGTTTCCTCTACTGACATATGGGATCCCTCCTCAAGTTGATGAGGCGTAGGTATCAAATGGATGTCATCAGCTAGATTTATATATTCTTCATTGGAAGTATGTTTAGCATGATAGACATCATAAGCATAGCCTGGTCCAAAATGAAATGGTTGCATCATCTCTTCATTCAAGAAGAAGTCTTTAGGCTCTACTGATGAATCAACATGACCCTAATCGATAGCATCCATTTTTAGATGCAATGGCTTGGATGGATCTACTGGATTGCAAAGTGGAGTGGTCAAATCAATGGATACCATGTTGATGGAATGGAATTGATCTCTAGGACCACATGAACTAAAATCTACATTGTCTATGTAGCTTTCGTACCCAAGATTTGGCTCAGATGGTATGGGGACAAATGGGTCCTCTATGTGAGGTGCCTGGACAACTGGATCCTCCCTATGCACTAATTTCAAAATGGGATCTCTCAACTCAATTAGCTTAGCATAATTTGGTGGATGGAGAAATATTCTTTGATATTCCTCTTCCAGATTTATTCTTTTCCTGAGGTGGTGTTGGAGATTAATATCTCAATGCAAACCTATAGCTATAATAGGTGGTGGACCTTAAGGTGGATTCTGATTACATAGATGATGAGGCCCTAAATAGGCCATCTCAAATGAATCCTCATCATCATTGTATAGATATAATCCTTCACCTCTCCCCACATGCAAGGGTCGATCTGCCAGATGTGGCACCATGTATCTGATTCTATGGTCACTATCATCACTATCCAGATAAATTGAATAGAATGATCGTATATATGACACTGGCACAAAAACTAGCTTTGCTTCTTCTTTAGAGCAATCAGTGTTAGGAGGGACTACCTCAATAACATACTTCAACTTCGTAGGCAATAGATGTAGTGGATATACAAGCCTCGGATCGGTCATCTCATCCTTATCACTATGATTGCTACTATGAGCAGACCACTCTATCGTGTCCACAAATATTAGGAGATTAGTTGGATGAGGCCTTAAGTAGGCCTATTATTTCTCATATTCATAATCACTATCGACAATGAAATGCTCTTTTATCTCATCTAATTGCTCTCTAGGCAACAAATGGTATAGAAATTCTAGAACCACAAAGGCTTGTTCAACTTCCTCTTTAGATTGATCATTATCCTAGAACTCACTATCTGCATCATAGCTCGATCCACTTATTTTGGAGGTGGACTCCTCTCCATCTTCACTACAAATATCTCTTGAGTCAAGATTACCTAGGATGGTGAGATTGTTCCCCTACATACCAGTATCATCGGTTGTGATATAGTTTTGATGACCTAGGTTGCCTTTAGGGTTTTGCTCCGAGAACTCTTCATGTTCAAGATTTGGTATCTCAATGGTGATTACTGACACCATTGGGTTGTTGCCCTGAAGGCTAGACATGTTAGGGTGATATGGATTAAAATCCACATAATCCCCAAGACTCAGGTATAAATGATACAATGATGCAACGAGTAAATCATCATGTCCTTGAATCTTTAATCCCAATTCAAATCTATCAGTTGCCAAATGATAACATAGTTCAAGAGGGGTTCTTCGTCCTTGTTCAAAAAGACCAAGGCCATATCCATGCCAATGATAGAGCTCAAAAATTTGCATGGCATACTATGGGTTGGACAAGTACCAAAATTTCACCATGAATTGTTTGTCATCATCCATCTCCATGAGTGCTCATGTTGGAACTTGATCCAGCCCCATGTAGATAAAGTTTTTTTGGTTGGGTGGCTTGCCCAATGGTACTATGGATCCAAATGGATATCGATGGGCTACTAGTCGACACATGTCTTGTGTAGTCTCTAAAATAGGACCAAAGGTCACATTTTGCATGATGTATTCACCCAAAACTATACTAGCTAGGTGAATGGTAACCTATGGTGCGGATGACCCTACTGACGATGTAGGTGAGGCAGGCTGATGTGCTTCCTTGACTTGGTCTTGGGCTCCCTCCACCTCCATGGGAGTTGTAGCTTCAATGGTGACTAGTTTTGGCACGTTATTTGCTTCTTTCTTGCCTAATTTTACCTTTAATTTCTTGTCATCCTGATGCATCATTGATGCACTCAATCTTAGAGAAGTTGTAGTGGTATGTTAAAATTTTTTTGATACATATACCGATGGTTGAACATGCACTACCTGTTTACCTCTTGGAACCCATACCATTGACATGGGTCGTATGTCCAAGTGTGTTTATGGGAGTATGAAACCCCCTAGAAAATCTGCTAAGTTCATGAACTTGAATGGTTCTTCATCTGATGAAACCACATGAACTTGTCCCTCATGTATATATTTGACACACTTATGCAATATAAAGGGAACACAATGCATTTTGTGAATCCAAGGTCTCCCCAGTAGTATGTTATACTGCAAAGTGCCCTCTATCACATGACACATTATGGGAATGGTCTTTAATCCCACATGAATAGGTAGGACAATCATGCCAATCGTAGAGCATAGTGCATCGTTAAACACTCTCAATGTAAAGGTGGTTGGTACAATGAGTGATTTAGGCAATTTCAAATGGTTTAGTGCCTTAGTCATGATTATATTGATTGATGAACCAGTTTCAATCAAGATCCTTTTGAATGGCATGTGGTTAACACATGCAAATATATGTAGTGGTGGGTTAGCCATGCTTGCAGAAACCATTTTCACTTCATGATCGTAGAATTGGATCATAGGTTCTTGGCACTATTGTACATGCCCCATGAAGTTTGTGAATGCTTGTGCATCCTGGGACTGTACCTCAATGGACCTTATAATATCCATAAGAGTCTCTTGTTCCTTAGGGGACTATTGTACAAGCTCATATATCAACAAATTTGTAGGAGTTGTTTGCAATTTTTGAACCAACCTGCTCCTAATGGTCACCACCGGTCTTGTTGGTGGGCCTGGAATATTTTGTACCTATCGTTGTTGGGGCATGACCTATATTTGAATAGGAGCACGAGGTTGATTTGGTTGTTCATACCTCCCATGTCTAGTAACAATATTGACCATGTCGACGAACCCTTGGGTAGGTGGTTCTACTTGCACTTGATTGACGTGGCTAGTGTGGTTACGGGTGCCTCATGGTTTGGTAACAAATTTTTAAAAATCCCCATGTTTTGGTTATCCGGTGCCTAGGGATTTCCTAGTACCACAAGCTCTCCCTTCTCTATCATATTTTGTACAATATGTTTTAAATACTAACACACCTCGATGTCATGGCCTTTTGCTCTATGAAATATGTAAAATAGATCTTCCTGATAGTCTTTGGGCTTTGGCTTATTAGGATCAACCATTTTGACTTCGGGTAGTCTTATTGCCTTAGCCTCGCAAAGCTAGAAAAAAATTGATGTCAATGATTCTGTCAATGGCATGAATATGCGAGGTGGGTGTTTCTCTTTGTTCTTTACCTTGTAGTTGTTCTTGCATTGTTCGTATTGTGCAGGAGGAGGATGGGCTTGATAATTTTATTTATTTTACCCCTTATCTTCATTTTGGATATTTAGTACCACCTAATTCACATGGGCATGCTTGCCCTGTTGCTTTGAGGTACTCTTCTTATATCCCTCTTTCCTAATTTTGAGCTTCAAGTTCCCTTCCTACAATTTGATGTCCTCAATTACCTTGGCTTATGCCAAAGCTTCTTTGAATGTAGCATACTACTACAACTACAACAATAGCAAGATGTGCTTGACACAAATCTTTATAAATATTCGGGTTAATTCTATGGTAGGAATCGAGAATGGCAACTTTGCCATTAATCTCCTCCATATCTTCTCATACTATTCTATTGGCTCATCATCGCATTGAGCTAGCACAACAAAATCAGAAAGGTTGGCCTGTTTCTTGATGCCAAAGGAATAGTGTTCAAGAAAGGCATCAGCTAATTGTTCAAAATTTGTTATTCTATGTTTCTTTAGCTGATTGAACCACTCTCGAGCTGGACCAAATATAGTCATGATAAACATACGCAATAATAGTGCATCATTGTTCTCTATCTCGAAGCAAGCATCTAGAAAGCTTGTGACATGTTCTTGCACCTCTTCATCACCCTTGAATTTGTCCAACTTGGGCATCTCAAAATGCTTAGGGTATGGGGGTGTAGGCATCGAGGGATATAAAGGTTCATTGTGAATTTTACTCAGTGTCAACTTTTGGATAGCCGCACCTTGTTTCTCAATTGCTTTGACATTCTTGGCTAAAGCTTTTTAAGCCTTAGAAGACAGAAAGTCATCCCTCCTAAGTTGGTGTGGAGGTGGTTTGGGAGGTACAATCCTCTTCTGTCAAGGTGGAAGGTGTTGCTCTTCCTCCTCCTTAGCTCAAGAACTCTCAAGACATTCCTAGTTGTATTTGTTTCCCTCTTATTTCTCAGAATGTTGCTACCTCTGATTGTTGACCGAAGGAGGTCACTCTCTCTGATGGGCAGTGATATGAGTGTGAACGCTTACGCGCTTATGGTGCATGTCAGATTGTGAAAGAGCCTTCCTATCCACCTGATCTCTAGGCTCATCTTGAGAATATAGACCGGCCATAGCCAACCTATCTTCCTGCTCTACACTCCTTCTGGATGAGGATGCGCTCCTCATGCAAGCATTGCTCATACAACATCTGTATAGTAAGCCTCTTCACCTAAAGATATTCATCTTCAATGTGCTGCCTCTCTAGGTGAGCATCCTCCAATTGATATTTGAGGAGTTGGAATTTCTATTCAGATTCCAATCAATATGATATTTTGACCTGTTCAGTCATAGGAGGCCTTTAGTACACTTGCTCTATACGAGCAACCTTGTGGGTTCTATACCCATCGGACTAATGTGTTGTACCTTTGTATTTTTCTATGAAGATGACATCGACATCATGTTGTGTCCTATGCTAGATGCCACCATGCATGGATGGTGGACGTGAGACATGAGGGTGCTTAGAAGCCTCTCCATGCTCTCTAGTAGTTCTAATGGTGCTCTCGCTATGCTCACTCAAAGCATAAGTGGGCAGAGCTAAAGGCTTGCAGCCTAGCTACTCTAACACACTACCTAGACCATCTAGCTTTCTAGACCTCCACCTCTCATGGGGTGGTGTTCCATTAGCTCCTACCTTCGATATATCAATGGTGATCTTGCATACTATAGTACATGTGGGAGTATGGGTAGACTTGATGGGGATCTACAAATAGCTCACAATAGATTCTTAATTCTCATTCATTACAGTTGGAAATAATTTACAATAATGGCAGCAGTCTGCCATTTAAAACTCCTTCATCCTGAAAGATAGTTTATTTTCTTTTTCTCTTACAACATCTTCCGCCCAGGAAGAAAAATAGCCTAAACTGGTCCAGAATCGCCCTCTTGCCTTCACGACTGCAACTATGGCTCAGCAGTTCTTCGACCATTGTGCATGCCTTCGCTTCCCCTTTTAAAATCTCTGGCATGACTCTTCGTTTCCCTTTTCTGACCCTTCGTTTCATTTCCCGTGCCTCTTCGTTGTCTTCGCTTTCGAACGCCTTTCTTTTCGACCCTTGATCTTCGTCTGCTTTCACTGCACCTCGGTGCCACGTGTTGTTCAGTGCTGCCACTGTAGGCTCTATCCACCTGTCAACCATTGATGACGTTCGGTATACCACCGCTCGGTAAATTCCTCTGTAACGGCCCTTGTAACCGCCTGCGCTTTCTTTTCTTTCGTTGGTCATGAAAATGTGACATGTCGCGATATCGTGACACTTTCGGCTTCCCTGCCTTCCTACCCTCTTCGAGTCATGAAAATGTGACATGTCATGATATCGTGACACTTTTGGCTTCTCTGCCTTCCTGCCCTCTTCGAGTCACGAAAATGTGACATGTCACGATATCGCGACACTTTTGGCTTCTCTACCTTCCTGCCCTCTTCGAGTCGCAAAAATGTGACATGTCGCGATATCGTGACACTTTCGCTTCTCTACCTTCCTGCCCTCTTTGAGTCATAAAAATGTGACATGTCGTGATATCGTGACACCTTTTCTCCCTTGCGCCTTCTCTCGTCCTTGGGTCACGAAAATGTGACATGTCATGATATCGTGACACTTTTTCTCCCTTGCGCTTTCTCTCGTCCTTGGGTCAAAAATGTGACATGTCACGATATCACGACACTTTTTCTCCTTTGTGCTTTCTCTCGTCCTTTGGTCATGAAAATGTGACATGTCATGATATCGCGACATCTTTCCCTTCTAGCTCTTCTTTCTCCTTTTCGATCATGAAATCATGACATGTCATGATATCATGACATCTTTCCTTTCTGCCTTCTCCTCGCCTCTAGGGTCACGAAATCGTGACATGTCATGATATCATGACAGTTTCCTTCCTTGCTTCCTTTCTGCTTCTTCGATCATGATTTCATGACATGTCATAAAATCATGACATTTTCTCCTCTACGCCTTTCCTATCTTCTTTCGGTCGTGATTTCATGACATGTCATGAAATCATGACATTTTTGCTCCATGCCTTTCCTGTCTTCTTTTGGTCATGATTTCATGACATGTCATGAAATCGTGACATTTTTGCTCCATGCCTTCTCTCTCCTTCTTGAGTCATGAAAATGTGACATGTCATGATATCGTGACACTTTTCTCTATCGTGATATCGTGACATCAAGGCAAACACTTAGAAATTTTTTTGTCGATGCAAGATTGCTCTACTGCCATCGGATGCTCCTGCATCAGACACCCGGGGTGGATTGAGAAGTGTCCTTTACTTCTATACTATTGGAGGAAGACCCAGGTGGTCGACCTCTATTTTTGACAACCAAGTTGCATCTTCGATAGGTCTGCCCTTCCACTTGACCAGATATTCAGAATACTGCCTGTTCCTGGTACTTCTGCCTGCTCGAGTGTCTAGTATTTCCTCGATCTCGTCTATTGCTGGAGTAGATGTTGGAATACTCCATAATTTTGTACTTGGTGTCTCGCTACTGCCTCCTTCATGATACTCTACCAAATCTGCAATGTTAAAAATAGGTGATATGTTAAGGCCACTTGGCAATTCCACTTCATACGCATTGCCTGAATCCCATTTTCCTATAATTCGGCATGGTCCAAACTTCTTCATCTTCAGCTTGTTATAGGTTTTAGCAGGAAATCTCTCTTTTCTCAAATGGACCATGACTTCATCACCCACTATGAATTCCTTGAACCGTCACTTCTGGTCTGCCCTTGTCTTATATTGGTTGTTCATGTTAGTAATGTGCTTCTTCACTTCTTCATGCACACTCTTCAGATGCTCTGCAAAGTCCTCAGCCTCGACACTGCACTTTTCCCTTGTATCCATCTTCCTCAACTCAGAAGCACTCCTTGGACTGCTCCCATATATTATCTAGAATGGAGATTTGTTAGTACTCCTATTGACAGAATTGTTGTATGCAAATTCTGCCTATGGCAAAACCAAATCCCATCCCGTGGGCTTATCTCCTATCAAGCATCTCAATAGATTTCCCAGACTTCTATTCACTACCTCCGTTTGGCCATCAGTCTGTGGGTGGTATGCAGAACTGAATTTCAAATCTATCTTCAATTTCTTCCACAAGGTCCTCCAGAAATGCCCAACAAACTTGGTATCTCTATCAGAAATGATACTCTTTGGTAGACCATGAAGTCGTACCACCTCTTTGAAAAATAAACCTGCAACGTGAACTGCGTCACTAGTTTTTTGGTAGGGAATAAAATGTGCCATCTTTGAAAACCTGTCAACCACCATGAATATGGAATCATTTCCCCACTGCGTCCTTGGTAGACCAAGAATGAAATCCATACTGACGTCCTCCCATGGTCTCTCTGGTATAGGTAATGGCTGATATAATCCAGTGTTCTGGCTCACACCTTTCGCCATCTGGCATACTCTACAGCTTTGTACAAACCTCTTCACATCTTGCTGCAGTTGCGGCCAATAGTAGTTCTCACTAACCAGGGCAATGGTCTTGTCCCGACCAAAATGTCCAGCCAGACCCTCCACTGTGTTTCTCCTTGACTAGATTTTCCCTCATTGAACTCCTTGGAATGCATAATTGACTTCCTCTAAACAACATTCCATCTTGGATCAGAAAATCCAACCACTTGGTCCTGTCCAAAGTGACAGGTGCCAAGCAAGCCTTCCAGGCTTCTGCAAAATTAGGATCTTCAGGGTACAAACCCTTCAGTTCATCAAATCCTACCACTTCCACCTTCATTTCTATCAACAAACACTGCCTTCTACTTAAGGCATCTGCAACTCTGTTTGACTTTCCACTCCTGTGCTTCAACACAAAGGTATAACTCTATAGAAACTCAACCCATTTTAGGTGCCTCTGATTTAGCTTCCCTTGGCTATTAATATACTGTAAGGCCTGATGATCAGTATATAGAACAAACTCTTTTGGCAACAAGTAATGTCGCCACTTCTTTAGAGCCTGAACTATAGCATAAAACTCTTGATCATAAACTGAATACTTCTTCCTAGCATCATTGAGTTTCTCACTAAAGTAAGCAACAGGTTTACCTTCTTGACTCAAAATAGCTCCTATGGCACTACCACTAGCATCACAATCTACCTGAAATACCTTATTAAAATCTGGAAGTGCCAAAATAGGTTGCTCTATAACCTTCTTCTTCATCATATCAAAGCTCTTATCTGCTCCTAAGGTCCACTTGAATTCTTTCTTATCCCCTCTCATTGTTTCTGTAAGGGGTGCACAAATACTGCTGAAATTCCTAATGAATTTCCTGTAAAAACTTGCTAGACCATGAAATGATCTTACCTCAGTCGTGCTTCTCGGAGTAGGCCATTCAATGATAGCTCTCACCTTTTCTGGGTCCATTTTTAGACCTTCGACTGAGATGACAAATCCTAGGTACACTAACTCTTTCTTCATGAAATTACACTTCTTCAGATTTATTAACAACTGCTCCTCCCGTAGCTTCTCAAAAACCCTTCTGACCTGCATCAGATGCTCTTCCAGGGTTCTGCTAAATATTAAAATATCATCCAAATAGACAATGATGAATTTGCCTAAAAATTCTTTCAATACCTCATTCATCAACCGCATGAATGTGCTTGGTGCATTAGTTAGCCCAAATGGCATGACCAACCATTCATACAAACCTTCTCTGGTCTTGAAGGTTGTCTTCCATTCATCTCCCTCTCTGACATGAATCTGATGATAACCACTCTTCAGATCAATCTTTGTGAAGTACTTGGCTCCACTCAAACAGTCCATAATGTCATCCATCCTTGGCAATGGAAATCTGTACTTTATGGTGATCTTGTTAATGGCTCGAGAGTCTGTACACATTCTCCACTCTCCATATTTCTTTGGTGCTAGTACTGCAGGTACTGCACATGGACTCAAGCTCTCCCGAATCAGTCCCTTTTTTAGCAACTCTTGGACTTTCCTGTTCAGCTCTTCAGTTTCTGTAGGAGTCATTCTATGTGCTGCCTTATTGGGTAAACTAGATCCTGGTACCAAATCTATATGGTGACTGATCTTCCTCACTGGTGGTAAACCCTCAGGCACATTATCAGATACAATGTCTGGAAATTCTTCTAACAGTCCTAAGACTTCTATAGGGGTATCCTTGCATTCTTCCTTCCTAACTCTAGGAATTAATGCATAGCACATATGCTCATGCTTTAAACTATCCAAAAATCTTCCCCCTTCAACTAAACAGATTCTAGCGCTGCTACATACCTTTTCGCCTGCCTCCTTCAAGGGCTTCAGCTTATGGCGCACTCCATTCTTCGTCACTGAGTAAGTGTTGGCATGACCATCATGCACTGCACACCGATCAAACTGCCATGGCCTTCCCAACAACAAATGGCAAGCATCCATAGGCAGGATGTCACACAGGACCTCATCACAGTACTTCCCAATATTAAATTTCATCGAGCATTGCTCACTGACCAAAGCCCTATGGTCCTTCTGTAACCACGCAATCCGATATGGATGCGGGTGTCCCCTTCTCTTTAACTGTAACTTGGTAACCATTTCTTCTGAGACCAAGTTATCAGTACTACCATTATCTATAATGATGTTACAGACCTTACCCGAACTTCTGCACCTTGTGCGAAATAGGCTCCTTCTCTGGTCTGATCCTTTCTCCTCATTCAACAGGGTCCTCCTTGTAACCATAACTTCTCCTCCCTCTGCCTCCTCAGAATGTTCTGATTCAGCACCTTCATCGGCTACAGCAGCTCTGGCAGGACCCTCAGGTCTCTTATTCATCCCTTCTCGGTGTTGTGGACACTCGTATGCTCGATGTCCTTCTTCGCCATAGTGGAAATAGGTTCCACGAAATCCTCCCCTTCCAAATCCATGTCCAGATCTACCTCTCCCCCTTGGGTAACCATTGTTCTGATTACGGGGTTGGTAGGTGTTCCCCTCTTCCTGATCCTGGGTATTACTGGTTTCACCAGCCTTCTTCTGATCCTTATATTTTTCTCCACTGGTCCTTCCACCAGTTCTTCCCCCATGACCTCTTCCTCTTTGCTTACCCTCAAACCGTCTATTCAGCTTCTCTTCGACTTTGAGGGCAAACTGGTAAGCATCCTCGATGGTGCTCATCCTAACCAGACTCAACTCTTCTTGAATACTGGTTCTCAACCCATTGATGTAACGGGCCACCTTCTCCCTGTTAGCCTCTGCATGGCCAGTTCTGATTGAGATCTGGTAGAACTCCTCTGTATATTCTTTGACAGATCTATTTGTCTGTCTCAAACTCTACATTTTTCTCAATAGGTCCAATTCATAATCTACAGGGATAAACTATCTCTTCAACTTCTCTACCATTCGATCCCATCTGGTTATCTTTTCCTTTCCTCCTCTATTTCTTTCTAGCTGCACTTCTTTCCACCATATGCAAGCATGGCCTTTCAACTTTGTTTTTGCAAACTTGATCCGATCTGGATCTACAACCTCCTCATACTCAAAATATTCCTCCATATCATTGATCCAATCAATTAACTCCTCTGAATTGAGACTCCCAGAATACGTGGAGACATCAAACTTTGTCTTCTTCTCGATCCGAGATATAGCCTTGATTAATCTGGCTTCTGTAGGATCCGTTGCTTCTTCTACAACCGATGGTTCATCAACCTCCCAAGCTTCATCTTCACTATGGTCCTCTCTCCTTGGTTCAACCCCTCTTCGCAATTCCTCTTGTAGGGCTTGCACTTGCCTCTGCAAAGCTCTAAAATCTTCTTCAAGTACCACATTCCTTCCACCACCATGGTTTCTTCATGGAGGCATTCTTCCTCACTCTCTTCTCACAATCCTTCCATAGATCCTGGTGCAAACTGCCTCACTTTCGATGATCTGCTCACACACTCAGGAGCTCCCACTCTGATACCACTTGATGGGGATCTACAAATAGCTCACAACAGATTCTTAATTCTCATTCATTATAGTTGGAAATAATTTACAATAATGGTAGCAGTCTACCATTTAAAACTCCTTCATCCTGAAAGATAGTTTATTTTCTTTTTCTCTTACAACATCTTCCACCCAGGAAGAAAAATAGCCTAAACTGGTCCAGAATCACCCTCTTGCCTTCACGACTGCAACTATGGCTCAGCAGTTCTCCGACCATTGTGCATGCCTTCGCTTCCCCTTTTAAAATCTCTGGCATGACTCTTCATTTCCCTTTTTTGACCCTTCATTTCAATTCTCGTGCCTCTTCGTTGTCTTCGCTTTCGAACGCCTTTCTTTTCGACCCTTGATCTTCATCTGCTTTCACTACACCTCGGTGCCACGTGCTGTTCAGTGCTACCACTGTAGGCTCTATCCACCTGTCAACCATTGATGACGTTTGGTATACCACCACTCGGTAAATTCCTCTATAACGGCCCTTGTAACCGCCTACGCTTTCTTTTCTTTCGTTGGTCATGAAAATGTGACATGTCACGATATCATGACACTTTCGGCTTCCCTGCCTTCCTGCCCTCTTCGAGTCACGAAAATGTGACATGTCATGATATCATGACACTTTCGGCTTCCCTGCCTTCCTGCCCTCTTTGAGTCGCAAAAATGTGACATGTCGCGATATCGCGACACTTTCAGCTTCTCTACCTTCTTGCCCTCTTCGAGTCACAAAAATGTGACATGTCGCGATATCGTGACACTTTTGGCTTCTCTACCTTCCTGCCCTCTTTGAGTCACAAAAATGTGACATGTCACGATATCGTGACACCTTTTCTCCCTTGCGCCTTCTCTCGTCCTTGGGTCACGAAAATGTGACATGTCATGATATCGTGACACTTTTTCTCCCTTGCGCTTTCTCTCATCCTTGGGTCACAAAAATGTGACATGTCATGATATCGCGACACTTTTTCTCCTTTGCGCTTTCTCTCGTCCTTTGGTCATGAAAATGCGACATGTCACGATATCATGACATCTTTCCCTTCCGGCTCTTCTTTCTCCTTTTCGGTCATGAAATCGTGACATGTCGCGATATCATGACATCTTTCCTTTCTGCCTTCTCCTCGCTTCTAGGGTCACGAAATCATGACATGTCATGATATCGTGACAGTTTCCTTCCTTGCTTCCTTTCTGCTTCTTTGGTCGCGATTTCATGACATGTCATGAAATCATGACATTTTCTCCTCTATGCCTTTCCTGTCTTCTTTCGGTCATGATTTCGTGACATGTCATGAAATCGTGACATTTTTGCTCCATGCCTTTCCTGTCTTCTTTCGGTCATGATTTCGTGACATGTCATGAAATCATGACATTTTTGCTCCACGCCTTCTCTCTCCTTCTTGAGTCACGAAAACGCGACATGTCGCGATATCGCGACACTTTTCTCTGTCGCGATATCGCGACATCAAGGCAAACACTTAGAAATTTTTTTGTCGATGCAAGATTGCTCTGCTGCCACCGGATGCTCCTGCATCAAGACTTGTGCTTAGTAGGGAGCCCATCTACTTGCCCCTAAATTGGTGGATCTTTATTCCTTGTATACTTAAAAGGTGGAGGTATAGTACACCATCTAGAATTAGTGTGAATGGGTACCAATCTGGTCCCCTGCATGACATACTCTTCGACTGATCTTGTGGATGCACGTGCAATGCGATCTCGATAATGGTTTTTGAGTGGAGCACCCTCAAGATGAGAAGCTCCATGCTCTAATATATGTCTAGAAGAATGCACTAATGCTAGTCCACCAGGGGTACACTCAATGGGATTCCCTCATGTTGGGTTGTCTCCTCTAATGCTCATTGAATGACATTTAGTTTGCTCATGTGGTTGAGGACTAGACACATGTATTTGTGAATCGGTTGGGGCTTGGTCATTGGCTTTAGGCTTGCGCCTTTGCTAACCACCCCATGTATCCACCATAGTGTACCTAATGTCTAGATGTATCTTTTATTATCAAACAAGGTATACAATGATGCTTATCTTATTTTTAAATTTTAAAGTGAGCCCTAAACTATTTGATGTTGTTTCAAAATGTGTTGTATCAGTATGAGAAACTCTCACGTGTTTTGCAAAATCATTGGATTTTATTCTCAGTTTAATTGGCTTTCACCTATACACTCGCAGCTTGATAACTTGGTGATGAACTACAAGTCACGTAATCCAACCTATAATATGTGGTAATGAAGCCCACACACGGTCAGGGAGCATAGGTCCTCCCAGATCCTCACCCATTTTCCCCCAGTCAACGTTATACCTTTTGAAGAAAGTACATGCAAATTTTCTAGGGTACGAAAGGTTCTCAGATCCGGTATGGTCTAGTAACAAAGGGTACATAGGATTTTGGGTCAACGGATGGAAATGATGCCCATCATCGTTGAACCCTACTAGTGGTTGGATATGAGACCCAACTCACTAGCATTTAGTTGCATGTGGTGTGTGTGGTTACTTTTACTTTGCATAAAGACAAATGCATAAAAGAGCATTCATATGATAATTCCTATATGATATGCATAAAAATAAAAGGAACATTTCAAATTTAGAAAGGTATGCATGCTATTTCCTACATGATGTTATGACAATGCAATTATAATGACATGGCCTCTAATTGGGCCTCAAGCATGCAAACGAACACTCAATTTTTATCAAAGTCATTGTATTCTAGGGTGGAATGCAATTAGAGTTCCGTTGTTCCTAGCAACGCCTTTCTAATGGAAGGAATGCGAAAGCAAACTAGGACTATTCATTCACCCTTTTTCTTTAGTGTACCTAATTTGCAATCAATTTAATGCTTACTATAAAAACATAGAGAATAAAATATAGAACAAATAATAAAAACAGAGCCTACCTCAGCTCATGATCTAATGCCAAGTGGTTTCTTTGTTGTCTGTTGCTTCTACTGTAAACCATAGCTCTGGTCAGCGGGCTATAGTGTGAACTGTGGGTGAAAGTCATGGGCCAACAAATAACCATAACTGTTAGCTATGGTTAGCACCTAAGATAATAAAAATTCAAGAATGTCAGCACTTAGGGGCTACAAATGCGGAGTTCCATCGTGATCACCTTTTGACATAACCAAAAATCATGCACCTATCTATTGTATTAGTCTATAGTCATCATAAAAGCGTAAAATATTGACACATTGCATAAATTCAATAAAATGATATTTTTTGTATTTATTATGAATGAATATCTATTACAAATATGCTCCTCTTAGGATCACTTGAATTATGATACAGTCTATATAATTGCCAATGCCCTCAATAGGGTAGGTGCATTAAAATTTCCCTTTGACTAGTCACAAACTGCCTTGGGGTGGAGTTGACCCCCTTCTTCGTGATGTGGAAGGATTATGATATAGACTCCTCTTGTACCTATCTTCCTATGATCAAGAAACAACAACACACGATCAAAAAGATAGATAGCCTCTTATGATGAGGCCTTTTAAGGAAACATACATGATAATGCCATTAAACTAATGATCAAGAAAACATAAAGAAAACCTTTAAACTATGCTAATTGAATTAAGATTTGTAATATAGCATAAAGGAGATCATTAGACAAATAATGCATGGATAAGATAACAAAATAGAAGCATAAAGTTGCATAAAAGATCCACAAATATCCTAATTAATGCAAGGCATAAACTATCTATTCTAAGCTAATTCCCAAGGTAATAATTCTTCTAAAATACAATTAAACCTAAGAAATGATTAATCTAACCTATTTAACTGGACAAAAATGAAAAGAGTAAGGTGATCTATCACCTATTGCAAACTATAGCTCTGGTGAGCAATTTTCACTATGAACCACGGCTGACAGTCGCGGTTTGACCTCTGATAGGTTTACCCTCAAAATTAGGGGTAGTGGGCTTGATATCCTTGTCCAAATTGATGTTCAAGGGTCACTTTCATTGTCCTCAAACTGATTTGGTGATCAATTCGATGTGAAGGGCCTTCATTTACCCAGATTTATGCTTCTTGGTTCTTCTAGCTCCTTAGGGCATCCATGGCATGAATTTTCATGGTGTTTGGTAAATTGGCAAGGGGTTGGCAACAATGCTCTCTCTTTATGCACTCAAGACCGAGTTCATAGTTTGTCAAGGCTTCGTCACTTTTCTCTCCATGCTTGCTTGATGTCTTTGCCCTATTTTGAGGGGTACTTATAGGATATCCCAAGGGCTAGGGGTGGCTTCATGGAGAAGCCAAGATCAATAAGGGATGGTTAGGACAGTTTGAATGGAAGCTTCTGGCATATTTCATCCTTCAACCACCCTCTTCTAGACCAAATGGTTTTTCCAACCGATTTGGCTCATATTGGAGGCTAAATGAACTTTAGTTAAGACCGTAGGTGACAGTTGTGGTCCAGACTATAGATCACAGTTTTCATCTGTGGTTCAGCTGTAAACTATGGGTCTGATCTGCGATTTAGAATTATTAGGCCAAGGTGCCCAAATTGAGTGGTTAGAACCACTAATCTATCTTGGAGTCTATCCAAGATCTTCCATATGGTCTTGTAGCATGTTCATATGAGTATTCACCCTCGACATGACGTATTTTAGGTGTCTACACTGACATACATTCATAATTATAAATACTAAGTATTTTACAAAGTGGGTGGAAGCAGTACCCTTAAGAATGACAACTAAGCTTGTATAGAAGAGTTTATACTAGAGCATATCATAAGTCATTTTGGGATTCCATACAAAATAATATCGGATAATGGAACGTCTTTCAAGAACAAAACTATGAGAGCTTTGACATCTAAATATAGAATCAAACACAGTTTTGCAAATCCATACTATCCACAAGAAAATGGGTAGGCTGAGGCTTCAAATAAGATAATGGTGGCCATATTGAAAAATACGCTACAATAAAACCATAAAGACTAGCATATCTAGCTATCCCTTGCGTTATGGGCTTATAGGACTAGTATTCGGATGCCCACTAGGGCAACACCATTCTCACTAGTATATGGCACTGAGGCCATTATGCCCTTGGAATTAGAAATTCCAATGCTGCATGTTGCATTGAAAGATTTCATCGATGATGACATGACGTGACAAGCTCGACTGGATCAACTAACGCTACTTGATGAACATTGCATGAATGCCCTGGAGCATCTCTGCATTTATCAGGAGCGACTAAAATGAGCTTACAATATTAAATTCCACCAAAGAGACTTTGAAGTTGGAGATCTTGTCTTGAAAGAGAACCAACAAAACTCTAATTTACCGCCAAACATGCGAGATAAATTCATAGCTAATTGGCTAGGACCCTACATCATATATGAAAATATTGGTTTGGGTACTTATTGCCTAATGTCACTAGGGGGTGTTGAAGAGCCTGAACCTCTCAACATCATCCATATTAAGGCGTTTTATGCTTGAAGAGCATAGTAAAAGGCTCCAAGGGTTGCTTGTAAGTGCTTGGTCATCCTAAAAAGCTCCAAATACTATCATAAGTAGTTTATTCAATCAAAAATCCCCAAAGGCATCTGTAAGCCCTTTGGTCAACCTTAAAAAGCTTTGAGGGTTTGTTCAAAACTACTCAATTATCCCAAAAGGCTCCAAGGGTTCCTAAAACTACTTGGTCATGTTAGTTAAAAGCCTCAAGGATTTGCTTATAATCACTCAATCATCCTAAAAAGCTCCAAAGGCATCTGTAAGCCCTTTGGTCAAACTCAAAAGGCACCAAGAGTTTCTAAAAAACTGCTTGGTCAACCCAAAGGCTCCAAGGATTCTCAAAATCACTTGGTCATCCCAAAACACCCCAAAGGTACCCATAATCCCTTTGGTCAATCCTAAAAGCTCCAAGGATTCTTAAAAATCGCTTGGTCAATCTAAAGGCTCCAAAGGCATGTACTCATTGTTTGGTCAATTATGAGGCTCAAAACCCATAAAAATTATAAAATCAATAAAATCCAAAAAAATTGGTAAAACATAAAATCCAAAAACATTTGCATTTTGCATTCGAATTTTGCATTATCATTTTTTGCATTAACACATGCATCCGTTGCATTATTGCATTGCATATAGACATTCATCATCTGTTGTATTCCATAATAGGAGGGATTATTTCTGTCAGTCTTACAAATGACACCATGTTTATGTCTAAATCATGCATCTCTGCATTTATCATGATTCATCATTCATGTGAGTAATTGTGTTTTTCAACATAATCTATAATGATGCTATGGAGATATACTAGGGTTTTTCGATCACTCAACCATACCTAGTGGTCTTATCAAGAGTTGGTAGAAAGCTTGCTTTGCTTTTGTAGCTAAATTTTAGTTAGTATAGCCCTTAGCATATCATAAGCCTATCACTAATCAACAAATTTAAATAATCCTAATAAGGACTAGGGGAATATGAAAGCCGTGAAGTAGGACTGGGTATCCTGAATCAAAAATAGTTATTCTTACTTATCCCTTTATGTGGACAGTATGGGAAATTTTTGTAGTTGGTAAAAGGATAGGTTAGTTCCCTATTCAAAATCCTTTGCTTACGATAAAATGAGAAATATCCCAGAGTAATATCCTATATCAATCCTCATGATTGATACCCTAGATCGATATCATAGATCAACTTCCTAATATTGATATCCCATATTGATATCATAAGATCGATATTCTCAATCGATATTCCAAAAATAGTTTTCCAAAGTAAATCCCCCAAAGGAAGGTTTTTGAAGAAGATTATCAAATGTAAATGCCAAAAAGTGAAGATTGAATGAAGATTAGAAAATAGACTTAAATCAAAGTTCAAAGTGAAGATCAAATGAAGATCATAAATCAAAGTTCAAGTGGAGATCAAGTGAAGATCCAAAATCCAGTTCGAAGAGAGATTAAATGAAGATCTAAAGATAGTTCAAAATAAATATGGAATCGATTCCCTTGCTTCACTACATATGAGCAAGTATCCCAAAAATTGAAGGATGGAAAGGAATGAACCTAAATCCCTAGAATTTTTTGCACTATTATACCTTACGCATGATGATATGTCTGACACATTAGCACCTTGCTTATGAAAAAAACCAATATTTTAATGTGGAAGAGCTAGTTTCAGGTGTCCTGTATTGCCCAGTGGCTTAGTCCAACTAAAGTTTAAACTTAGGATTGAATAAGATATTTATGGAACCCCTATCTTAGCAATGGGATAAAATAATCCCACCTAACATCAAGGAATGCTCATGTCTTATATTAAAATAATCAAGAGCACACACTGGGATAACAAATAGTTAGGGCCTATCCTAGCAAAAGCCTTTTATCTCAGAAGTCTAGTGTGGTTAGTATGCAAATTTTGATAAGTCTATTAGGGTGTTTGAATCTCATGGAAAATCTCAAAAATTTCTCTCATAGCAACAAAATATCAAATATCACAAACCATATAAAATCATCAAATTACAAAGTATCGAATCCATGATACATCATCATATATAGCATAATAAAAATATATGATAGATACCAAATGGATATTAGAAATAATATCTAGACGTCCACTGACTATATTGGGCATATTCTTTTAGAATGACACATTATATCATTTGCATCAAACATTTACATTCATTGCATTTCATATATGGGTGATTAATTGATTAAATTATTATTTTAAGGATTTTTAATTACATTCATGATTTTTATAAATTCTGTGGTGTCATTCATTATATTGATAAAAATATTTGCATTCATTCCTTATGTTTTAAGTGATTAAAGCATACAGGTTCATTTACATTAGATCACCATTGTGTAAATAAATCATTACATATATTAATGCATACAATAAAGTAATATCAAATATGCGTTAAGAGAAAACATTGCATCCATCATAAATCACATATCTAAACATCTAGATCACTGCATACCAGCATCATAAATCAAATAGCTATCTAGTGCATGTCATCTATACATCACATCATATAACATCAAATTAACATAAGCATTGCATCCATGTGCATCAAATAAACACAAAATTAAAACATATAAATCAAGTACACATAATGAGCCAAAATGATCATGGTCATATATATAAATATGTGTATCAAAGTACATCAGATGAGTACAAAATACCCATAAGATACAATCATGTAGGTCCTTGACCTTACACCAAAAATGATACATGTAAAAAATGTAGTTATGATCTGACAAGAGCCCTAGCTCTGGACGACTCACCCTGAATTGGAGCTCTCACCACATCCCTCAGACCTATGACCTGGAGCCTAATCTATAGTCAGATCTAGCCCCTGTTGTGCACCCTGTTGAGGGCCCTATGTACCACCTAGCCCAAGGAAGCCTAGCACACAAGAGACTAGTATGTCTAGGTGGCTAGTCCTATTGTTAGAGGTCTCACCTATCTCCCTATGGCTCCTATGTGAGATACCACCATGTGTGCTAGAGGATCTATGTGTCCTCTCTATCCTATGGGTCCACTGGCTAGAGCTAGATGTGGACTACTCCATAGTCCTAGATCTGGTCCACTGAGACCCTGCAACATGAGAATCCTCTAGGAATGTACCACCAATCAACCTGATGTAGCCCTCCAACTGGTCTATATGGGCTACCCTGCTAGTATGTCTATCATTGCTCTCCTCCATGAGGGCTTGTAAATATTGGATCTCTGACATGGGATCATAGTCATCATGTAGCACTAACACTGGTGCTATAGGTGGTGCCATGATAGCATGGGAAGATGAAGGATCTCCCCTCTGATCTAGGTCCAAGTCCCTATCTGCTATAGCTGTAGCCAATCGCACCTCTACCAAATCACATGTACTAGTAAGCTATTGGACCCTCCCCTCTACTATCATAGCTTGTGTAGTTAGGCTAGTGATTTTTTGTGCTTCCTTGGTCAGTCTACAGTCCCTGTTAGTCAGTTGTGCCTATAGAGTAGCAATGGTGGTATCTCTATCCATATACTTCATGACATATTAGTGGAGGTGACTTTGCAAGTTAGTAACCTGGGCCAAGAGCAACCCCTCTACACTGTTAGGAGGGACCTCACCCTCCTCTAGAGCCTCATCATCAAGGTCGACCTTAGGATCCTCCTCTATGGTTATATTTATACCCCATCCGTCCTTCTTCTGCTAGCACACCCTACAACTGTTAGGATCTAACTTTGCCTTTGCCTTGTATGGCACTCTACCTAGAGGCCCTGATCCATATCATCAGAGCATGGACCGCCATCCATCATATGCTAGGGTGGTAGCAGCCTTGTCAACCCCAGTCTCCTAAAAGTCATCTAGCTCATCCCCTAGAGCCAGAGGTCAAATCCATGGTAGATCCCACTCTAATTCCAAGAACCTATACATAAATGGGATCTATGGGATGTCCTGCACTATCCCAAACTGACATAGAACATGAGATTACAACTGATACTCTCTAATCTTAGCCTTCTAGTCGAGTAGCCACCTATCTTTACAAGCCTATCAAAGCCACTCGCTTGCCTCAACATATGCTAGGCAATCCATGTACAACCACCACTCAATGTCATCTAGGCCGAGTGATCCGAACCATGTAATGTAATATTGGATGTCACCAGCATGTGTCCTTCTCCTAAACCCCTCATCCTCATGAGGATAATAGATGACATAGCACTAGTGGGCATCATAAATATTTGTGATGTGTAGTGGTAGCTCCCCAAGATGCTCTATCTTGATGTGTTGCCAAACCCAAATTTGAAGAAGCAGGCTACAAATGATGCCATGATGACTCTGGTTAGTTATCTGGTACAACTCTCTATACAACTGGAAGAACAAGGTGCTCCCCCAAGCCAATCATAGTGGTTGAGTTTCTGAGCTCTGAACCACTCTCTGGATAGTGTCTAGGAGGTTCCAGGGAATCCTCGCACTTGAGGAGTATAGAAGAACAACTTGCACCACTAGGTGCATAAAAAAAACCTCCCATATAAATAAGATGTTCTTCCCCTACTAGTATTTGATGTGGACTCCGCCATGATCAATACTGTGCTGAGCCTCCTAGCTTCGGTCATGGAAGATAGCATAAAAAATGGGCCCTTTGGCCCCAAAAGTAGAAGAGACGATGGCCTCGCCATCAATGGGGATCTCGAATATCCTATATATGTCCTCTAAGGTCACCGTCATTTCACCTATAGGTAGGTGAAATATTTTGGTCCACGCATTCCAGTATTGGGCCAAATCATGGGAAGATCTAAGATGTAACCGAAGTCGATGGCTATGAACCATCTTTTCTCCCTGGGAGTGAGCTCTCTATGAAGAGTCTTAAGGATTTCGGGCTCTTGAGCTCTAGAGGTCAACCTCTAAAATAAAAGCATAGAATAAGGAAAAAGCTAACTAAAAACAAGCAAAAACATTTAAAAATGACCTAAAAATCATCAAAAACATCTAAAATTTGATAAAAGTACAAAAAAATGTCATCATGCAGTCATACAAATTAAAAATGTCACTTAGACAAGTCAAAAATGCATTAAATGACATTATTTGCCTATTAAACCTTGGAAAAATAAAAAAATTGGTAAATTTTTCCTAAAGTTTACGAACCGTGGGTCAACCCTACGGTTTGCATGCGGTCAAAAATTGATCGTTGGAATTTTAAATGCGGACCATAGATGGCAGCTTCGGTCCCCAATTGATCAATTGGGAACCACAACTGGTACCTGCGGTCTCCGACTGAGATCCCACCCGATCATTTTTTGTGGCTAAAAATGAAAAAAAAAGTCTAAACTAGCCTAATATAGCATGAGGTTCATTACCAGTGGTTTAATTAGGTTCAATTAGTCCACTTCTTAGTGAGGTTAATTTTACTGGTAATGGATGCGAGGTATCAGTTTTGGATTACCTTCCCCTTGCCTCTACCTTGGCTAGAAGAACCTTGCCTATGCTCTGCCATCGTGCGGTGTGGAGGGTATAGGTGTAGATTTTGATAGGTTGAGGTCAGTTTTCATTGGTCACTTACAAGCTCTCTAATTTCTAGTCATTTTCAAGGAATAATGAAAGAAATTTGAAAATTGAGCTTTTATAAGATTTTCTTATTCCGTGGGGACCATAGGCCCTAGTCACGACTCCCAAAATTGTAAATGGTAATTGTAGACCCTAGCCATGGGTTGAAAATGGTAGAAAATTTGGTCAAATACCATCGTGGAAAGGTCTAAAGAGGTAAATTAATGACTCCCATGGGATCAAATTTTCAAAAATAGAAATCAATATTGCAAAATCTAGTGATTTTCAAAGCACCAGGATTGATCAATAAATTAAAATTAACAACAAAAAAATCAAATAATTAAAAACACCAAATGCGCCTCGTATTTAGTAATTTACCCTATACACTTGGTGGTTGTAGTGACTTGCACTCCATGTAATCCAACAAGATGAATAAATTACCATAAGGACATTTGGGGAAAAAATTGTCATAGTTGATCTAATATGCTTCTTTTCAATCCCTAAGAAGGCCTTCATGGCTGGACTTCTCCATGGGAACGAGGCGTTTCATGTCATGTCTTCTATGACATCTTTCAAAAAATCATCGATAATTTGATTCAACACAAATCTAATTGGATTTGTATCATTTTGATTCTCTAAGATGGCTATTGCAGCCTGACTGCTCCATGGGATAGAAATGTGCAAATACTATTAATAGTTGGAATCAAAAGCTGAACTAGGCCTAGCCAAGGCATTAATATGCTCAAATCTAAATTTGTTCAGATCATCCATGGTGGTCAAGCGACATCGTCACTTTAATCATTGTCATTAACCTCATCGACTTGTTGCTTGAGGGGGTAGTCATAATATCAAATCATAATCAAAATAAATAGAAGATCCCTAAAATCGTAGATCCCTTGATCTTGTCAAAATTACGTTCATCCTTGTGAATCATTGTCAAAAACTATCATAAGCTTACCCCTTTTCTTGGGGTAAATAGAAAATATGACTTTTCTTGTTGTTCTTCATCTTTCGGATCTATGGGTCAAAAGATACCTATGGAATGCACAACTGCACCGAATGAGATGAGAAGGGCACAAGCTTTTCAAATGTAAGCCTTTCACCCAATTGTAAGCAATGATTCTAGGATGCGCATCCTTTTGCTGGACAATAGGCATCTAATTTTTGTCTAACTAATGATCATCATAGAACCTTCAACATCATTTTAGGAGGTATTTTTGCTCAACGTTGTTTGATCTCACAACGCATCTCAAAATGGGCATTTGTAGACACATAAAACATGTCATGTCGAGGGCGACTACTCATATGGACATGCTACAAGACCATATGGAGGATCTTGGACAAACTCCAAGATAGAGCAGTGGTTCTAACCACTCAATTTGGGCTCCTTGGCCTAATAAATCTGAATCGTAGCCTAGAACTATGGTTTATAGGTTGAACCATAGTTGAGACCTATGGTTTATAATCTAGACCGTAGCTGTAACCTACGGTCTTAACTAAATTTCAGTTGGCCTTCATCCGAGCCAAATCGGTTTGAATAACCATTTGATCTAGAATATGGTGGTTAGAGTATGGAAGCTTTCATTCCAACTATCCTAACCACCCCTTCTTGATCTTGGCTTCTCCATGAAGCCACCCCTAGCCCTTGGGTAGTCCTCTAAGTACCCCTCAAAATTAGGGAAAATAATGAGAGAGAGAATTGGATATTTAAGAAACAAAGCCTTTTCAAATTGTACAATCAATCGAGTATACTGAGAGAGAGCTATTGCACTTATCCCCTACCTACTTGCCAAGATTCATGATGAATTGCATGGTGGATGCCCTAGGAGCCTAGGAGAGCCAAGAAGTGCATATTTAGGCAAACGAAGGCCCTTCATAGTGAATCAACCTCCAAATCAGACTAAGGACACCGAAGGTGACCATTGAACATCAATTTGGACAAGGAGGTCAAGCCCACTACCCTTGAAATTGAGGGTAAACCTATCAAATTGTTAACCGCAACTTTCAATCATGGTTTATAGTGTAGACCACTCAGTAGAGCTGTGTTTTGCAATAGATGTATCACCGCCTTACCTTTTTCATTTTTGTTTTATTAATTAGCTTATTTTAGCTATTTCCATGGTTCAATTGTAGTTTAACAAATTTCTAACCGATAGAATTAGGTTAGAATAGTTTCTTTATGTTAAGCATCAAATAGGACATTAATGGATTCTTTATTCACTTTCATGCATTATTTCACATAATTAGTCCATGCATAGTGTGGTTGTTGTATTCCTTTATGCAATTCTATAAATCTTGATTAAATTAACATAGTTTAGAAGTGTTTTCTATGCTTTCTTGATTATACATGTGTAATGGTGTCTTTATGCATTTTTCTTAAAAGGGCCTCATCATGAGAGGCTGCCTATTATTTTGACACTTTTATGTTGTTTCTTGATCGTAGGGAACATATTCGAAGGATATTAAACCATCAAGTTCCTTCCCCAATGCGAAGAAGAGGGCAACTCCATCCTAGAGTAGTTTGTGACTAGTTGAAAAGCAACATTAGTGCGCCTACCCTGTTGAGGTCTTTGGCATTGTATTAATAGTATCATCATTTGGATGACCCTAAGAGGGGCATAATTGTAATTGATATTCTTTGCAAATATTAATACAAGGAATACTTATTTGGTAGAATCTATGCAATATTGTCATTTTTATGCTTTGAATGATTGAATATGATATAATACAGTAGATGGATGCACTATTTTTGGTTCATCATCATGTTAAAATCAAGCATGGGAAACTTGTCCTCTAACCGAAGCTCATCCAAATTTTCCTCCATCAGGTTTGACTCCTCCAGTTCTTCAATTACCATATTCAATGAGTCTATAGATTTTTCTTCATCTTCAATCCTTTCAATATGATATGTGGAGGTCTTATCATTATAAATGTGTATTCTCCTTCCTTTGAATGAAATCTCCAGGTGAGAGTAGTCCAAAGATAGATAGCCTCCCAACTTAGCTATGAACTCTCTAGATAAATACATACTAAAGTAGGGTTCCAAGTATACCAAAATAACTTCTTGAATGACATAAATCTATGACATGTTGTGTAAAATGATTGGAATACATTTTATCATGCCCACCATTTTTATAGGAGTGCCATCCAACTACAATATGCCTAGGTTGCTTCTTCTATACTCCATTCCCATGATTTCATATACTACCTTTGGCATGATAGTTATCATTGCATCAAAGTTAATCATGCAATTGTGTATGATCCAACCCTCCATTCTGAGAGATAGATAGAATGGGAGAGGTCTATTTTTTTGTATCGCTAAAGTGGGCAGCTTTTGAGCTAGTACTATTTATGTAGGGTTTTTCTTCTTATGCTTCACAGATTTCAATGATTCCTACAACAGATCCACTTATCCAAAAAGTTGTAGTGTATCATTGAGACTCACCTTGGTGGGAATAGTCTTTAGTTATTCTATGATATTATATGATTGTGTGTTGGGCTCCCTTGATTCAATAGCAACTTCATATTTACTTTGGTACTGTTGTGTAGCCTCCAATATGTTAGGATCCTACTATAAAATGAACTCAAATAAACACACTCTCACACAATTTCTTGGAAATAAACTCACATAAACATCATATTAATATTCAGAACAAAATACACATTATAACATAAATTTGCATAAAGAACAATCTCACAATAAGATAGAACGCAAGGCCCCCAAAAGAACTCCTTAAACACTTCATTAATTTGCAAAAAAGATGAATACATTGGTGCCTTCTCAGGTATTTAAAGAGTTCCCTTCCATGGTTGGCTTACATGCAAAATGCCACCTGGATTACATGCATAATTCCACCTGAATTACATGCATAGTGCCACTCGAATTACATGCACAATGCCACTTGAATACATGCACAAGGCCACCTTACATAACCTATCACCATGTGTTACATAAAAGGGTGCCATTTATCATAGGCACTATATAAGCTAAAACTTAGAACATTACAAATATTAACATGGGCACCCATGTTATTTAAGAATTATTACATCATGGAAGTTATTACATTAAGGGTTAGGATGGGATCCTAACACACTCTATGATTCTTGGTCAAAGAAGGGTACTTGAGCCTCTCCTTAACCTGTTCTATTGTTTCTACTTGTGATTGCATAGCTAGATGTTGCGAAGTTGATACTTTTTCTTACAATCTATCTTTCAATGGTGTAGGCAAAAGATCCTTCAACAAGACAGGCTCATCTGCTTTAGGTACTAGCATAGGCACTTTCACATGAGGCTACCTTTTTTTATTCTACATATTTTGTTTGGTAGGTACCTTCAATAGTTTCATTTTAGCTGGATCTACAATGACAGGTTTCTTCCCAGACCTTGTGAGAACCAAAACTTGCTCAACATATGGGACCATGAATTTGTGATCAATTTATGAGATTATGTTAACTTGACCACCAGAAGCTCTTTCTACCACTGTCTATAGATAGTTCAAATGAACCATGAAGGTATATTTTCCATGAGGATCATTATAGGTAGAGCACAAATATGTTCACTCTAATGTACCAGCTTCTTCATTAACCAATATAGTTGTATTTCTCTTAGAACCTCTATTAGTTGAAGCTTCTTGCTCTCTATTAATCAATTATGTTTGAAATCTTCTTGATAAAAAGTTAGCTTCAAATTTCTTCTTCTTAATAGATGTGATTTCATTTGATATTGTCCTCACTATTGAATTAAGTGATTACATATCCTACAATAATTTTATGTGGGGATAAGGATTTGAGGCACTAGAGGTGCTAGCAAAGGTAAAGGTACTAGTGAAGGAGGTAATACTAGAATAAAAGGTGGAGCAGGTAATTACAGAGAAAAAAATATTGTTGTGGTTTGGGATGTACTCAGATTCCATGAAGGAATTGGGTACATTGGTGATATGGGCAAGAGTTAAGAAGGTGCATTAGCATAGAAATACTATGAAAGATCAAGAAAAATAGACATGGCCATTTTTATTGGAAGCTTTCTGAAGGAAATCAGAGCATATTTGGTCTTTTGTGCTATAGAATATAGCTTAGGAAATGTATTAGCATTGGACTATCATATGACCATATTGATGTTAGAGTTGAAGGCTCAGTGGTAGTAAAAGGCTCCTTATTCAGGTGTCATCCGAATACCATCAGGAACTCTATACCAAGTTCAGGTGAACCTAACATTAAAGTCCATGACTTTCTCCTATGGATTATTTTGAATAGTAGTAAACTGATTCAACAAGTAAAATGGATCTACTTGTTCATTAAACCCTTTGATCAACAATTTAGCTAACTAGTCCCAAGTAGTGATGGTTGTAGGTTGTAATGATTGGTACCAGTAAAGCAATTTTTCTTGAAGATAAATAACAAGTAATATTACCATTATATCTTCTTCTGTGATTCCATGAATCATTTCCAAAGTATCTACATATTGAACATGCTCATAGGTTGTATTTCCCATACCATAATAGGTTAGCAAAGCCTTCATTATTTCCTACAAAATTGGATTCTGAGCTTGTAAATTTAGAGGTCTAGAATGATTCCATGCTGGAAACTACCTTGGTGGAGCTGGTTGCTATGGTGGTGGATTTTGATCCATGTAGACTAGTGTATGCGGTTGGGGAGGTGGAAGACTAGTAGTTGTACTAGAAAGACTAGAGGGAATGAAAAATACACTAGCTAACTAAGAAGATGTTGTACTTTATGGAAAAGCTAGGGTAACTAACCTAGGGTGTTATCCTATATCTTATATTTCAAGTTTATAAAACTCAATGGTCTCTTTAGAATTTTTGGCCTTCGATCTTGTGATCATGAAGAAATATTTTTCTCACTTCATGTTTGGAGGCTTCTAGGTAGAGCCGAGTTGCCAGATGCTCTAATCATACAGTACAAGGTGAACATAAAACCTTAATACTATTGAAAGTGGAACCTTTTGAGTGTCCCACCGGGCGTGCCAAAAACTATTGGTCATAAATCTACCTAGTTACAAAGTCTATGCCTTATGCGCCCTACACCCGGCCAACATTGAAAGGCTATAGGAAATAAATTTTATCTAGACCAATATCTAGAGAGGGCTAGCTCCCTTACTAATCCCACACTAATTTTAAGCTTAGAGTTATAAGAAAGAAATGGGAAATTGCAGAAAGAGATGGGAAATATGGCTATAAGCTAGCATTATAGGATGGGGATAGACTAAAAACTAAATTTTCACCAAGCAATTAGTAGCATGCAATAGAAATAGAGGAGCATAAACTTCCAAAAATTATACAAGAAAATAACTCCAAAGTGCATTTCAATGTTCACTCCCTCACTAGCAAAGACTAAATTCAGAAGCAAAATTCACTCACAACGAATAATGGAAATGAAAGCCTTTAGAAATTACACAGAAAATTACCAAATGCAAAACCACTTGAAGAACCAGAAGTCGAATCATTTCTATTAATGTAGAAAACTTTGAGTGTTTTTCTATAGAGTGTCCATCCTCTTTTTACATGGAAAAATGATTAGTATTTATAGAGGGATTTTGCCTCTATCATGTAATGCATATACAAAAAAATGTTGGTAGATCAAAAATCAATCTGCATATTTCCTCCTTTGCATTAGTGACGTCTTCAGTAAAAATATTCTTCATGAAAACCATGATCTAACTTTAGTGGGAGAATCACATAGAGAAGTCAACATTATTAAATGTTAAGAAGCAACCCTAGACATTGGTGCATCAGGATGCAGTAAAATCATTTGAAAATCAGGCCTTTGGATGTTGAATTTGCTTTTCCTTGTACCTCAAAAACCCACTTTTGCTAGGAAAGTTCACCAAGCATTAAATATGCTTTGAAAACTGGTAGGGTTGATAGATGGTGCATTGGAAATAAATAAAAATTACCTCTGATCTTGCAATCATTGAAGTGGATATTTTGGAAGCACTTATTTCATGGCTCCATGAATTAAAATTTATCATTATTTTCCTCTTTCCAATAAAATCTATGAAATCATACCTTTGAAAGCAATATCCTTGAGAAATTAATGTTAAATAATTAATTTCACCCAAGAGTGGGGTAAAACAATCCTTTCAGAGTAGCAATGGGTGACAACATAGTTTGGTTCGACATCTCCAAAAACTTTACCCATTAATCACTCTTTTTAATTACCTTTTCTACTTTCACCTTAGAGGAGGGTGACAGGGACTTTTACCCCTTTGGAGAGGTGACATCACTCCCCACTATTTTAATTTTGATGTATTGCATTGCACAATGCTTTCGATCGAAATCAAATCATAAGGTCCCATTCACCTCCTGGAAAGGTAAAACCATATGGTGCCTCTCAATAGGGGCGCCTTCAATTTACAATGCCTTGATTCTGCATCGAGCACTTCTCATTTTATTTCTATCCTAGTTGTAGATGAAAAACCTAAAATACATTAAGGCAGGTTCCCATGATGTCAACCTTATTTCTTGCCCTCTTTTAAAATATTCAAAATCCCTTTTCACCCCAATTAAGGTGACAATGAGTTTCTCCCCTCATTTAGGGTGAAACTCTCTTCAAAATTCTACTTTGACTTGCTCAAGTCGGGCCCACCATGCCTTCTTTTAAAATATATTTAAAATGTGTTTCACTCTAAAGAGGGGTAATAGGAATTGTTGCCCCTCTTTTTGGGTGAAAGAACCTTTAAATAGTCTACTTCCAAAAATTGATGCCCGATATATGAATGCCTTCTAAATTTTTTTCTTATGTTACGTTTCATCCTAGAGAGGGGCTACAAGGACTTTCACCCCTCTCTTGGGGTGAAAGCACATTAAAAAATTCTCTTTAATTCAATTGGTGCTCTACCCATGTAGTGCCTCTTATAATTTCCTTTTATATTTCATTTTGCCCCAAAAGAGTGACAGGAAGTTGCGCCATTCCCTCGAGGTGAAGACACCTTTAATTTTAACTTCAATGAAGTCACTTGTAATTTAAAATAATGTTCACTCCAAAGAGGGGCGATAAGGGTTTTTACCCCTCAATTGGGATAAAATCATTTTATTCTTCCATTTGAATTTTAAGACTTTCACCCCTTTATTTCTGTTGGGCGATCTTAGCCCTTTGGGATCATGTTTCACCTCCAAGAGGGACGAAAGTGATTTTTCCCCTCAATTTGGGTGAAAGTAATTTATTTCCTCCCTTTGACTTTATCCTTGAATTAGATCATGATTTTCACATTCTTAAGATGAAACTCCTCTGAAAGCACAACTTGGAGTGAAAGAGCCTGACTTCATTTATTTTCCTTTCTGAAGCATTTCTTCCTTTAAAATTGACTTCTTGCTGGTGCTTCTACTGCTTAGAAATTCTAAACAAAATTCTCTATTGCATCCATAATTTCTATTTTATTTACAATGATAAAATATTATTTAAAAGAAGAAAAAATACAGTAAAATGAACAACAAAACTGCAGTGCCTTCCTTCTAGTAATTCATAAAAAATTTACAATTAACATTCAAAAAAATTGCAATGTGGTAAAGTTACAAACGACCAATAGGGCATGATGATTTTCGAGCATTACACATCATATGCCACATTACCTCATGTGGATAACCCCTATCTTTCCACCAGAATGTGGGTAATAATTTCAACTAATCTGCTTATGGGAAGATGAATACCTATTCCTGCACTCATAAAACCTATCAATAGTATCTCATTCTAAAGATAATAGCAAGCATATGAATAAAAATATGGGAGGAATGTTACACGAAATATCTAACATTTATTCTAAATTTTAGGGTGACTACTTCTAAAATCTTCATAAGCATCTTTGGCATAAGAGGTAGAGAGGATATTTAATATCTTAATCCAATACTTTCTATTCATTCTTTTGAAGATCGTGAATATTTTTTGCCTACTCTAAATTCTACTTTGTTATGATCAAAGTATTTTTAATCTTCCACATGAAAATTCAAATTTGTCTTACCATAATAGTATCCTTCTTCCTTCCTCATAGAGTAGCTATGAAACTTTGAACAAAGGGAAGAAAGGTTGATTTCAAACTTTAGAATTTAAATTTTGGTGCATTTTATCTTTGCACAAAGTGATAAATTTTTATAAAGGTAGGTTGCAAATAATGCCTTTATTCAAGGAGAATAGGTATATTGATATTCAAATCAAATTGATTTTTATAAAACTAGTTGGAACCAAGTGGGGTTGTTTCAACTAGAAGAATGCGAATTTGAATACCTATTATATTTTTTCTTCTATGATAGGGGGCATTGGATGGTTTATCAAGTGGATTATGATTTAGATTCAGCACAAGCACATGGTAGGCTAGTCAATCAGGCTCATGATTGAGTGTAAGTAGTGGAAGGACTTGAGTTTGAATCATGCAAGCACATACATTTTTATTGATTATGTTCATCATAGGTAGCTCAAATGGTGTTCATCATAGATCTATTAAATACTCAATAATTATTATAGCTCTTAATGAGTTGGCTATGCTATGTTGACTAAGGTTTAGACAATGAACTCAACACAATTTCAAGTCTCACAAAGATCTAGTTTCATTTTTGCCTTAGTTTTGATGAATGTTATTTTTTTTTAATTTACATGGTGGGATTGGTAGCCACCATGAATCCAAGTAGGCTGTTAGGATTTTATGGCTACCACAGTATTCTACATTGTCCACCCCAAAAGCTGCCACATAGATCTTCACGTATTCCACCCCTATAACCACCATGCCACAATCATTTTAAACATTTTATGCCATTGAAAGCACCAAGAAAGGGATAAGCATTCAATACGATGAGGCCTGAGATTTGAACCTTGGACCTCCACCCCCTTTACAATATTTTGTTGAACCAATTGGTATACTCCTCGGACCTTGATGAATGTTATTGTTAGATGATATTATATTATTTAATAAATTAGAATATATACATATATCATGAAAGAAGGCTAATAGTCTTATGTGGAAGTGGAAATTTAATATTTCAAAGGTCATATGAAAAGGAATAGTCAAGAATATGAAAGTCATTGTACAAAACTATATCATAGAGACAAGGCTCCATAACATGTATCTCTCTTTACTAATTTTTTTAAGAGGAAGAAAGTAATATTGATTATTGTGAGTATTTGTTTCTATCTTGTTATTTAAGATTATATTTGACCTTTCTTACTGTGGCAATTTTATTTGGGGAAATGTGTTATATTTTTATATATTCCATGATATATTGTGGTAGTATTAAGGCTTAAAAAAACCATTAGTGGTATCTAAGATACCATCAATCTCTGTCCATTTTGATAGAGTTTTATTGAAGACACTATTATAAATTGACTTTGTCCACATTTGATAAATTTTATTAAGAGTCTATCCACTTTGAAGGAAATGAGACTCAAACTCTTTTATTTAAGGTAGTCATATTGAGTAGAAAAAGTTAGGGTCTTTCCACTAGATTGAATGAAAATCAGTGAAGACTAGGACTCAACTAAATTGGCAAATAGGTAACCAACTCAAGAATACTTGGTCATTTAGGGATATAGCCAACCCTGATATTGATTTGAAGATTTATAGAATGAATATTGAGATAGAACCAATTCAGAAAATAGTTAGAATATTTAGGGACATACAAAGTTACCCTGATAATATTTTGTATTCTCTAGTAAGGAGGAGAATCATATTGTGTTTTTAGGTGCAACTTAAGATATTGAATATGATTTTCTAGAAGTGTGAGAAGCTTCCTACATAACATAGAGAGTATTTTTAGCTTCTAAGTGTAGATATTTGAAGATAGAGGAAACCAAAAGAAATGTGTAGCATATTGAGAAGCATTTAAAGCTTTCTAAGAAAGAAAGAGAAGAAATTTAACATTAGAGTGTAGTAGAAGAAGATTCAAGTTATATTGACATAGACTCAAGAGGATAATATAGAAGAAAGAGATCAGAATAATAGAAATAGGTTCATATAGAAGATAGGACCAAGAGAGAGGTACAATAAAGTTAAAATATAAAGTGAATCCATTGGGGTAGTTCCAAAGAAAAGATCAAATAATCCCATTTGGTCATGTCTAGCAAGGACAAGCATAGGCCATATTTAGTAGCAAGTCTATTAGAGAAGCCATACAACCAAACTATAAAAGAAAATAAAATTCATCCAAGAAAGCAAAATCCAAATGACCAATCCAACATTAGCATAAAGGAAAAGCAAGGTATAAAAATTTTTGTTATAGAAGTGCCATACATATGAATCTATAGCATTGTAAATAATATTATCAACACAACAACATAGTATAGTAAGAATAATATGTATTGTGAAAAAATAAAGCAAGCAAGTAGAGTTTTAAAAAGGGAGTAGCAAAGCTTCCAAAAGAAGAAACTAAACCTTTAACATTGAAGAACACATTGCACCAATATTCTACATTGCCACATCACCCAGTAAAAGGGTAATGTCTAACATTATTGGAAGCCAAATCAACCAATAAAAGGGAAATACCTAATATTATTGGAATTTAAATCAAGTAATGAAAGAGAAATGTCTAATATTGTTGGAAGTTGAATCAATTAGAGAAAGATACAACATATATAATAATTGGAAGACAAAACAACATAGAAAAATCCAAGACATTCAACACTAAAAATGGTAGAGTAATCTAATATTGAAGGTAATAATAGTGTTCAGATCAAATGTGAGACATGTGCAACAACTTATAACACATTCAGTGTTATAAGTAATGCATTTTCAAAACACATGAAACATTCCACAATAAGTGAGCAGCATTGGGTATAACACATTTTCTAGAACACATGCAACATTCCACATGATAGATATCAATCATTGAGACACCTTCAAACTAGTTTCTAAAGAGCAAAAGGAATATTTTTTGAAACCCTAGTTCTTAATGCTAGCAACAAGCACATAGTTTAGAGTGAGAAAGAAATTTAAATTAAGTGAGCAATTTAGAAAGTATTCTAAGGTTAGAGCTTAATTTAAATATTTATTAAGTCTTTAGAGGAGTTATAAGGTATACTTGAATAATTAAAAGGATATAATTTATGGAGTGATAAGTATTTATTTTTTGAGTTTAATTATTATGTTAGAAATATAGAGTTATAAGGATTTTTACATTAATTTAATTTACTTGATTATTTCAAGTATTTGAATTTTTGAGAAAATTGGAAATTCAAAATTTTATTAAGAGTTATTGAAATTTTAAAAATTCAATTTTTGGATCAAAACATATTTCAACATCAAAGGTTAGAAAATTAAACTAGGGAGTCATAAGATTTACTACTTTAAAGAAATTAAATTTACAAAATTTTCTTTGATTGATTTAGAAGATATAGTTAAATATCCTTAGGGATTATTGGTGCATTGACTTTGGATCTAGTAGACATATGATAGGAAATAAACATTGGTTTAATACTCTTCAAGAAAATATGAAAAAATAGTTGTTATGGTAGATATTATGACTTGTGAGGTTAAAGGAGTCAAAAATATCTTACTTGATCTATCAAATGGAACAAGAATAATTAGAGATATACTATATGTAATTGGCTTGATTACCAACCTTCTTTCAGTATTTCAACTTATGGATTAGAATCTCATAGTTGAATTCAAAACTATTAAAGTAAAAAATATATGTCTTATTGTCAAACAAGGAAAATTTATAGCTTCAGGTTCATATAAGGATATTTTTTCACTCTGGATACATTGTCCAACAAGGCTCTATTAATAAAGATTTCAAAAACTAGAGAAATTTAGCACAAAAGAATAGGACATATAAGCGTATTTTCATTAAGTTAAATGAGTGAACACTAAATGGTTAAATAATTACCAAAAATTTCTTGGGAATCTACTATATGTCTAAAATGTCTAGCAGGAAAACATATAGACTTCTATTTAAACTCAATTAGCATAGAAATCAAGAACTTTTAAAACTAGTATATACTAATCTATGTGGTCCAATGAACATCACTAGTATTGGAGGACAAATATTTTTAACTATTTTTTGGTGATTACTCCAAAAACTTGTGGGTGTATTTTATGAAATTTAAATTTGAAGCATTCAACTATTTCAAATAGTTCAAATTACTAGTAGAAAATGAAACAAGTAAAACAATAAAAAATTTGATCAGATAAAGGAGGCGAATTCTTATCAAAGGAATTTAATCTCTTTCTAGAAACCAATGGTATAAAAAGACAACTTACTATAACATATTCACCATAATAAACTAGTATTGTAGAAAGAAGAAATAGATCAATTATAAAAATAGTTTTTAGTATGTTAAAAGAAGCACATCTTGACCATCAATATTGGGAAAAAGTAGTTAAAACAATTGTATATTTACAAAATAGATCACCTACAAGAATATTGAAAAATATCACTCCTAAATAAGTATGGATAGGATGAAAACCTATAGTATAATGATTAAAAATCTTTGGTTGTAAAGCATATATGCATATTACAAAGCAAAAAAGAATTAAACTAGATGAGAAAATTGTGTAGAATATTTATCAGTTATGATGATGAGTCAATAGAATATAGAATAATTGATCCGATGATAAAGATAAACTACAAGGTCCGAGGTATAGACCAATTGGTTTGACAAAACCTCGTAAGGGGGGCGGAGGTCCAAGGTTCAAATCTCATGCCTCATCGGACTGAATGCTTGTCCCTTTCCTGGTGCTTTCAGTGGTATAAAAGGTTTAAAATGATTGTGGCATGGTGGTTATAGGGGTGGAAAACATGAAGATCTATGTGGCGGCTTTCGAGGTGGACATCGTAGAATACTATGGCGGCCATAAAAATCGGACAGCCTACCCGGATTCATGGTGGCTACCGATTCCACCATGTTAAAAAATAAATAAATAAATAAATAAAATCTACATAATCATAGATGTCATATTTGATGAAGAAATTAAAAATTCCATTAAATAACAAAAAGCTGATTTGGAAGCTCTTCTAAATTTTTTAGAAGAAGACTCATCAAGTGAAGATTCAAAATTAGATATACAGGATGAACATAATAAAATTATAGAGATTACTACAATCCTATAAATAATAGAACCAATATGGTTTAGATATACACTTAAGGATTCAAAACTAGAGTAAATGTTAGATATTACATCTACAAGATCCCAAACTCATATTTTAACTAGAATGAATAGGGAATTGATAAGTTCTGTAGAACCTACATCAACACTAAAAGCATTAAATCATCCAAAATGGAAGGCAACTATGGAATCAAAATATGAAGCATTAATGAAGAATAAACCATGGAATCTAGTTGATTTACCCTCAAGAAATAAAATAGTTGGTTTTAAATGGATCAACAAAATTAAATATAAAGTATATGGTTTTCTTAACAAATACAAAGCTTGACTAGTTGCAAAAGGATACACTCAAAGAGAATGAATTTATTATGAAGAAACGTTTACACCAATAAAAAAAATGACTATTATATGAACAATTTGTGCTTTAGCAACACATCATGGATGGAAACTACATCATATGGATGTAAAAAGTGCATTTCTTAATGGTGTTGTTGAAGAAGTATATGTGTTGCAACCAGAATGATTTGTGATTAAAGGACAAGAACACAAAGTTTGCAAATTGAACAAATATTTGTATGGTCTAAAGAAAGAACCAAGGGCATGGTATTTAGAGATTAATAATAATATACTATGACATAACTTTAGAAGTCTATCATATCCAAATATCTATACAAAAAATATTAAAAATGACATAATAATACATGTAGTGTATGTTGAAGATATAGTAGTTATAAGAAGCTCGAAAAGTTTGATAAATAAAGTTAAAAAGGAACTAGAGAAGGATTTTGAGATGAAAATTTTGGGGCTTCTTCATTATTGTCTTGGTTTAGAAATTTATCAAAATGAGAACAATATCACAATAATACAAATAAAATATGCAAAACCATTATTTGAAAAATACATAGTGCAAGTATGTAAATCCAAAAATACTCCATTAGAACTAAAGGAGACGTGAAACGGTGTGACAAAATCATCACCCCAATCTATGGGATGATGATTTCAAACAGTCTTTCACAAAGACATATGAGGTAAGCCATAATTTACTACTCAGTCATAATGTGGTCCTTGTTTTTCATTACCTTTTTTTTGTAATATCATTAATAATAATGTGAATGTTATACATTGGTTATTGTTTTAATGTTTTTTAATGCATGGGAGATAAGTTAAATTGTGTGCAATATTGACCAAACTTAGATACTCTATATTTCTATATTTTTACCATTTTAAATCAGCAATTTGATTTACAATACTTAGACCCTATAATTATATATGTACATTTTTATTATTAACATAAGCTTTATAATTATAATAATAATAATAATAATATCTTTTGTTGGTCCACGAGCTTCAAATGAAGAACTTGTTGAGAAGCTAATCACAAATATCAAGGGCATTTTCATAGCAATAACAAACCTAGATATCATTTTCCTTGGAAATGATCTTTTTGAGCACCTTTTTATAATAAATAAAGTCAAATGCCTTGTCATCGATCTCTGAAAGGAAATCAAAGAAGTACTTGATTATGTTTACAGGTTTATTTACCTTTAAATATCTTTCAAGATTAAGGTTGTGTGTATATGTGTGTTAAATGATAATGTAATTTTAGTGGTTGTTAAATGATAATTTAATTTGAGTGATTGTGATTTAGTTTCTAATTAATTAGGGAATTATAAGGAATTCAACATACGTTTCTAAAATTTTTAGAAACTTGAAATATTTATTATTCATAAACTAGGGAGTCAAAAATATGTCTATTTCAAGAACTCAATGGATAATGATATGGAAAACATAATTAGAAAGGAAAGGGCAAATTTCATAAAAATTGGAATAAAAAATTTGCTTACAAAAACTAAAGGAAACTTAGATCTAGCTTCAAAATTGATCTATAGTGAAGCAATAGAAGAAAGATTTGAAACTTTGGAATATTATCTACATGCTAGGATTATTGAAATAATTGATAATAGAAAATATAATATTCTAATTTCCTTGGGTATTGGTAGCATATTTATATGGAATTGTTGATACTCAAATATTACAAAGAAGAAATCAAGAAATAGAAGGAATTGATTGAATATCCCAAGAAGAAAGAAAAAATAGATGAATCATTTCTAGAAAAGATATTTCATTCTTCATATAATATTACTACATCAAGTTCATCTAATTCAGTATCTTATCATGATGCTTTAAGTGAATGTTCATAAGACACTATACCAAAGAAGACGTGTGATATAAAGAACAAAGGAAAAAGGAAAATTCTTTTACAAGAATCTAATGATAATAAGATAGTTCAAGAAAACACAAAAAATAGAGAACATGAATTTGAAACCAAAGAAGAAGACAAATAAGAAGAAAATGAACCTAATCAAGATGAAGGAGGCATACAATGCAAAGTAAATTGAAAGATAAATATTGTTCAATATTAAAATCTTCAATAACCAAATAATGTAGGTGGTGGAGAATATTACATTATTTAGTACATGCCAATGTACCACCTTGGTACAATATTAGATTAGGTGTGTGTCTTAGATTAGAGTGTGATTTTATATTTCATGTAATGTAATAATATGTAGAAAATGCAA
>JAQPPZ010011441.1:0-40300 GCA_028583015.1 Wollemia nobilis
GGTAGTTTCACTTGGACGACAGCTGACTAGGTAGATTGGACAGCATGGGCGGCAAGGCAGACAACACCAAATTCCCTTTCTCCTTTCCTCTCTATTCATATTATTTTTCTAACTTCTCCTATATTCCCTAAGGTTGTTTAATCAACCACTATTTAAACTTTATAATTCTTATGTTTCCAAGGTTGAATATAATATTTTTGCATTTTCCTATTGCTCCTAATTCTCACATGCCCACACAACTAAGTCCAACATAAATATGAGATGAACACTTGAGGATACCTGATCTTAGCAATGGGATGAAATAATCTTGTCTGACATTGGAGGAAATGCTTGAGTTATATCTAAATATATATTCATTTGCACACACAAAGATAATGAATATCCAAGTACAAATTGAAAGCCTTGCTTTTCAAAAGTCTTGTATGTTCAATACATAGTTGTTGATAGGGTAACTAGAGTGTTTGAAGTCTCAGGAAAAACCTCAAAAATTCCTACATAGCAACAAATCATATGCATCCATCATCATCATCTAGATCATACCATCTAAAGCATACATCCATCATCTAGCTAGCACATGTCACCAGCACATTACATACATATAGCAAAATCAAATCATTATCTAGGCATAGCATCCATCATTACATCCATAACATAAAATCAAAATAAAAACATTTCTAAACATCAACTGGGGCATTACTGGTATCATACCTCCCCTACTCAAAAATCAAACAGTTAAGCAATCAACTTACAAATGCCCTAAAGGATATAAGCCCTTTGGTCAACTTAAAAAATGCCCCAAAGGACACAAGCCCTTTGGTCAACTTAACAAATATCCCAAAGGACATAAGCCCTTTGGTCAACTTAACAAATGTCCCAAAGGACACAAGCCCTTTGGTCAACTTAAAAAATACCCTAAAGGACACAGGCCCTTTGGTCAACTTAACAAATGCCCCAAAGGACACAAGCCCTTTGGTCAACTTAAAAAATACCCCAAAGGACACAAGACCTTTGGTCAACTTAACACATGCCCCAAAGGACACAAGCCCTTTGGTCAACTTAACAAATACCCCAAAGGACACAAGCCCTTTGGTCAACTTAACAAATACCCCAAAGGACACAAGCCCTTTGGTCAACTTAAAAAATGCCCCAAAGGACAAAAGCCCTTTGGTCAAATTAAAAAATTCCCCAAAGGACACAAGCCCTTTGGTCAACTTAACAAATACCCCAAAGGACACAAGCCCTTTGGTCAACTTAACAAATGCCCCAAAGGACATAATCCCTTTGGTCAACTTACAAAAAGCCCCAAGGAGCATAAGCCCTTTAATCAACTTACAAAAAGCCCCAAGGAGCACAAGTCCTTTGGTCAAAAACAAAAAGCCCCAAAGAGCATAAGCCCTTTGGTCAAAAATAAAAATCCCCAAAGAGCATAAGCCCTTTGGTCAAAAACAAAAATGCCCCAAAGGGGATAAGCCCTTTGGTCAAACCAAAATGCCCCAAAGAGGATAAGCCCTTTGGTCAAACCAAAATGCCCCAAAGGTAACATAAACCCTTTGGTCAACTCACAAAGGCCCCAAAGGTATCACAAACCTTTGGTCAACTCACAATATGGCCATAGGTGATCTATATTTTTGCTCCATGCTATGTTTTTCCCACACAATGCATCATAAAAAGGGGCATCTATAGACACCTAAAACATGTCATGTTTAGAAAACCACTCATATGAGCACATCTGAAGACCATATTTTCAATTTTAGACCTTTCCAAGAGCAAGCAGTGGTTCTAACCACTCAAAATGGCAGTTTTATCCCATATAAGCTTAGTTGTTGTAGACTAGAGTGACCAAATCCTGACCACTGTAGGCTAGAGCGGCCAAAGCTTAGCTGTTGTAGACTAGAGTGGCCAGATCCTAGTTTTTGTAGGCTAGAGCAGCCAAACCTTAGTCACTACAGATGACAACAGCCAAATATTAATCACTACAGACGATAGTGGCTAAGCCATAAAAAGCATTTTACCGACAAATAGGTCCAATCACAAGTAGAAGTGGCAGTTTACATGCAATAAAGGTGATCAGGAGTAACTTTGCATTCCCCTTCATGACCAGTTCACATGGAAGACTTGAGTCTGAATTTAGACTTCAATTAACTGGTCTTTAAACATAGAAAATACAAAAGCTTCTCATGCTAAAATTCACTACGCATGAGGAATTCAATCCTAGGTTTTTGAACATAGACCGAGGGTTTCACACTTTATAAGGAGCAAACCTAAAAGCACTAGGGGACCCTATTTGATCAATTAGGAGATATAGAGCTTCTTGGACGTTCTTGGACCTTATTTCAATAAGAGAGAGAGGGAGAGCATCATACATCAAAACTTTGAATAATTTGGATTATTGAGGAGAGCTTCCAGAGACCTGGAGAGCTTCCCTTGGAGTTTAATTTTATGGTGAAGCCCTATCAAATTGGAGGGCAAATCTGAACATATATGGTAATCATTCTAACATTAGTAGCAGACTTGAGACCATAGCCTTTGGTTCAATAGAGATAGATTTCACCTTAGCGACCGTAGTCCTAGACAGTGGCCTGCAACCTAGTCCAGGGTTTAGGTAATAGTTTCTATTATTCTTCTTTCTTCATGTTTTCATGTCATTAGCATAAGCATTATTTCATTATTTACATTCATAGTATTATTTTCATTGCATCTATTTCCATTGAGCATATTTATTTCTAAAAGCCTCATCTAGGGAGGTAATGTCGAACATCTAAGCATGCATTGTTGTTTCTATGCTTGCAGGGCTACAGGTTCATCAGATAGATCCACAACATTCGAAAGCACAAATATTCCTCTAGGAACTATACCTGGAGAAGGAGGCATTTGTAATCCCTCATACAATTTTGTGTGCATCATCGGGAAGCATTTGAAAGCGCACCATCCCTTTGCAAGGGGAAATTATATTCACTTGTACTTCATTGTATCGAAATAGGTATCCCTTAGAGGGACCGACATGTAATTGGGTTTCAATATAAATAAATGGATCTCTCTTTGTTATTTTTGTGTTATATGCATTTCATGGTCTTTCATTTCATTTCGGTATAATATTGCAAGTAGAGTAGAGGTGCATGCTCCCCGAGGTCGCTACAAATACACATTAAATTAAGGTTAAATAACCCTAATAATAATGTAATTTATTATTTTTTATTTTTATTAAGCTTTTACATGCTTTATTTTAGGGTTTTATGCTATTTTTTTATGATTTTTAGGATTTTTAGGGGTCATCCCTATGTGGGACAACCAAAAACTGGGCCAAAAAGGGCCCTTTATTATGCATTTTTTTAGTATTTTTAAAGCATTTTTTGCATTTTAGTGCATTTTTAGCCCCTTATTGACAAGTTAGTCTACTTTATTAGATAGTGAAGAGTCGATATAGGGTTTTGACTCTCTTTCAAGTCACTAGAGATCTTTTGACTGATGCGTACTGATGGTGGCTTGATGTCATTGGCCTAAAGCATGTTACATGGTTGGATCTTGTTGTGAGCGACCACACCTATCTGACTATACTTATAGATTTATGGGACCCTCGTACTAATAATTTCCATATAGTTATGGGGGAGATGATGGTTACTTTAGAATATTTATAGCAGGTGCTACGTATTTCGATAAAGGGGCATCCTATAGTATCTACTCCTATAGAGCGACGAGAGGCCTTACTACAGAGGTATTTTAGGGCTCGTTGGGAGGATGTAGTGGTTGATATTCTCAGTGAAGGGATATTAGTGGTCTCATGGTTTCAGGCTGATGTGCTTAAGGTTAAGCATGCATTGTTGATGACTTTGATTAGCAACATGCTACTTCCTGACTATTCAGGTACCAGGTTCCCATAGAACCTTTTAGAGCTAGTGTTCACTCTTGTGGAGTGTACTAAGGATGAGCCTACAATTATGGCCTAGGGTCCTACTTTGTTAGCATAGCTACATGAATTATATGAGATCTAATTTCATGTGTAGAAGATATTGGGTTATAGCTTCCTACTATAGGTTTGGGGTTGGTAGTATATTCTTATGGATTGGCCATGGAAACTACCATGGATTACTCGAGTAGAGCTACGAGACCTATAGATTGTCTATGGGGTATTATGGTAGAGGTCGCATGAGATAGGCCAGAGCCATAAAAATGTTGGGGAGGTTGAGCACTATGCCTAGGATTTTGGTTGGATTAGAGCGATAGATATTTTATGGAGGCCCTATAGGGATTGTCTTGTATGAAGGGAGGCTGAGGTACATTTATGTCAGGTTCAACAAGGTATATGGTTTATAGGACAACATGGGACAAATAGAGAGTACTTTTCTTATGATCACACCCTATGATAGTTCAGGATATGTTAGGGGTTACCTAGGCAGCTGATGATCTATCATCATTGTGAAGATGAGATGACTCTAGCATGGCCTATTGTAGAGGCACTAGGAGAGGAGTTAGATATTATGGTGGTAGTTTCTAAGTTGGATGATGCTAGTATGATATAGGAGTATGATGCTTTGTGGGTTATCCAATAGTGGTGAGGAGATGTACCACTAGGAGGGTATGCAGATGCTAGAGTAGTAGATACAGCTAGGGGATGCTCTAGATGAGGAGGGTTAGGATGAGTCTTCAAATGATGGGGATGTAGACATAGACGAGTGATTTGTACATCATCATGTGGTAGTGGATAGGGTTGAGCTAATTAATGTACAATATCCACTGGACTTTGATGTGGAGGGCATAGGAGTTTAGGATACGCAGGCACAGCTAGAAAATCGAGATGCTATGATTGTAGAGTTACGAGGTGATCTCAACAGGGTGCAATAGGATTTTGTAGAGGAGATAGATCTACTATAAACATAGGTGTAGATCACACAAACTAATATGGATAGGTAGGAATATTTTATAGCTACTCTTTAGGCATAGATTTATGAATAGGTCCCTAGCCATGGGGAGTATGGTAGTGGCAAGGTAGCCATGGTGTGGTAGGAGATGGCACATCTCCAAGGTTTTGTAGTGACCTATCATACTTGGTTCTTATAGGATCAAACCAATATGGATATAATGGAGGATGAGATATTGCACCTTAAGGGGTGCATACCAGATCAAGAATGGGTCATTGGATCACAACGTATCTATAGGAGTGATACAGGATAGTCTTCTGCACAGATGAGAGCTCCTAGTTCTACATGGAGGATGGACACATCTAGGGGGAGCAAGTTTGAGGGTAGTAGGTCTAGGGGTATCCGGTTTGGAAGCTCATGATGAACTCCTAATGAGAGCAAAGGAGAGAGTCATGGTGTCGATCTTGCATGACCATGGATAGTAGACTTTGTTAGTTCTTTTTTGGATTTTTATTTTTTGTTTTGGAGTGTGAAATCTGAGGAATCACATTTACTGTAGCCTATGGGTAGTTTATGGATTGTGATGTAGCTTGTGACTTCATATATATGGATATATATGAGTTGGGTTTGATCATCATGTAGCATTTTACTACTTTTATGATATGCTATGCTTATGATGCTTATATGCTTTATGATTTTTATGATGCTTAGATGTGTATATGCATGATGAAATGGATGATTTGATTTAATTTTGTATGATGGATTTATGATGGCTAGTTGACACATTATATGTTAGCACCATAGACTATACAAAATGTATCTATTTTTTTTAATGTTTAATATGACACTATAAAATATATTTTGTAACTTTTGGCAAACATGTGATAGCGTAATATAAAATAGAATGAAATAATCTAATGTGATATGATATGTTTGGTAGTTTTTAGGAGACTCAAACACTCTAGTTACCTATTCAAAAGTTGTATAATAACAATGCACGAATTTTTAACAAGGTATACATCTGCTAAGATAACCAAGATAATCAACATCCCTGTGTGTGCATGTGATTTCATTATTATGATAATGCATAAAGTTATCCTAGTGTCAAACGAGATTACTCAGCCCATCTATACTAAATATCACCCTACGAGTCTCATTATCTTGAGTTTTGTACTTAGTTATATTAGACCATTGGGTAGTATAGGTTACAAAAAAGCTAGCTCATCCACATTCAAACATTGATATGGACACAATCAAGGTGCTTATGTGATAAACATATCGTCATGCATAAGGATACCACCATTGCCAAGTAGGCTATCCATCAAACCTGCAATGAGAATCACCTTATGGTTCCCTAATGCTGAGAATTCTAGGGATTTAAGTTCAGGACTCCCTTATTTTATTTTAATTTTGATTCTTTCAAGGGATTTGCTCATTTTTGTTTGTTTGAGTAAGGAATTTTTGGTAGTGGTGAGAACCACTATTTCTTTTGATTTTTCTAATTGTAAGAACCATTGTTTCTTTTTGCATATTTTGAAGTGATAATAATCACTGTTGATTTTTGTCTTTTGGATACTTGCCCCAATGTAGGGTAAGGTATTTGTGGGTAAGGAGTATCTTTTCCTTTTGTCAATTCTTAGCATTTTTGAACCATTCACACAAGGGTATGAGCAAGATAAACTTTTTTGCTTAAAGCAACCTAGACCACTTTGTAATTTCACTTTTCCTTGTGCTAAATTGGATTTATTGATGTGAAAATGTGTTAGGATTTTGATGTATATCAAGCATTATCTAAGTAGGGTTATACCTTCTAAAAATCATGATAGCTTTATACAAAATTTTAAGATAAAACTAGATATGATTGAGTGATCCAAAAACCTTAACTATGTCTTATAAACAATGGCTAAGTGACAGGAAACAGACATATAATATGGAGTGTAAATGGGAATAATATATGTTTTGCAAATAGGTGGTATAACTAACTTATGAAAATTGTAACTTTGATAGATGTCTAATGTATAGACCTGGTTCTAGACATGTAATGATCTATTTCTAACAATGCCTAATGCAATGATGAGTATGCCTAATACACATGCAAGTGATGAGAAATGCAATGCAATGCAATATTTTGTGTTTTTGATGATTTTAATCATGTTTTTGAAATTTTTGATATATATGTATATACAATTTTGACCAATGGGATTAATGAATGCCATTGGAGCTTTTTGGGTGACCTAAACAATTGTGAACTACCTAGGATCATTTTGGTTTGACCTAGGCCTAGGGGCATTTTAGGTTGACCTAGATAGTCATACACTACCTAGGGGTATTTTATGGTGACCAAAGGGCTTATAGACGCCTTTGGGGCTTTTTGGGTTGACCTAGACAATCGTAGACTGCCTAGTAGCATTTTATTTTGACCTAGATGGTCATAGATCATCTAGGGGTATTTTAGGTTGACCTAGATGATAATAGACCACCTAGGGACATGTTATGGTGAAAAAAGGGCTTATAGATACCTTTGGGACTTTTGGGGTTGACCTAGATAATCATAGATTGCCTAGGAGAATTTTTTTTATCTAGATGGTCATAGACCACCTAGGGGTATTTTAGGTTGACCTAGATGGTCATAGACCATATAGGGGTATTTTATGGTGACCAAAGGACTTATAGATATCTTTGGGGCTTTTTGGGTTGACCAAGACAATCATAGATTGCCTAGGAGTATTTTGTTTTGACCTATATGATCATAGACCACCTAGGGGTATTTTAGATTGACCTAAATGGTCATAGACTACCTAGGGGTATTTCATGATGGCCAAAGGGCTTATAGATGTCTTTGGGGATTTTTGGGTTGACCTAGACAATCATAGATTTTCTAGGAGCATTTTGTTTTGACCTAGTCGATCATAGGCTACCTAGAGGAATTTTATGTTGATCTAGATGGTCATAGACCACCTAGGGGCATTTTATGGTGACCAAAGGGCTTATAAATGCCTTTGGGGCTTTTTGTGTTGACCCAGACAATTATAGATTTCCTAGGAGCATTTTTTTTTTACCTAAATGATCATAGACTACCTAAGGGCATTTTAGGTTGACCTAGATGGTCATAGACCACCTAGGAGCATTTCATGGTGACAAAAGGTTTTATAGATGCCTTTGGGGCTTTTTGGGTTGACCTAGACAATTATAGATTGTCTAGGAGCATTTATTTTGACCTAGATGGTCAAAGACCATCTAGGGGAATTTTAGGTTGACCTAGACAATCATTGATCACATAGAGGCATTTCATGGTGACCAAAGGGCTTACAGATGCCTTTGGAGCTTTTTGGGTTGACCTAGACAATCGTAGATTACCTAGGAACATTTTGTTTTGACCTAGATGGTCATAGACCTCCTAGGGGTATTTTAGATTGACATAAATAGTCATAGACAATCTAGGGGTATTTCATGGTGACCAAAGGGTTTATAAATGCCTTTGGGGATTTTTGGGTTGACCTAGATAATCGTAGATTTCCTAGGAGCATTATTTTTTATCTAGAAAATCATAGACTGCCTAGGAGAATTTTAGGTTGACCTAGATGGTCATAGACCACCTAAGGGAATTTCATGGTGACCAAAAGGCTTATAGATGCCTTTGGGGATTTTTGGGTTGACCTAGATAATTGTAGATTACCTAGGAGCATTTTTTTTACCTAGATGGTCATATACCACCTAGGGGTATTTTAGATTGACCTAGACAATCATAGACCACCTAGGATCATTTCATGGTGACAAAATGGCTTATAGATGCCTTTGGGGCTTTTTGGGTTGACCTAGGTAATCATAGACTACCTAGGAGCATTTTTTTTTACCTAGATGATCATAGAGCACCTAAGAGCGTTTTAGTTTGACCTAGATGGTCATAGATCACATAGGGGCATTTTATGGTGATGAAAGGGCTTATAGATGTCTTTGAGGCTTTTTGGGTTGACCTAGACAATTATAGACTACCTAGGAGAATTTTATTTTGACCTAGATGGTCATAGACCACCTAGGGGCATTTTAGGTTGACCTAAACAATCATAGACCACCTAGGAGCATTTTAGTTTGACCTAGATGGTCATATATCACCTAGGGAAATTTTATGATGACCAAAGAGCTTATAGATACCTTTGGAGATTTTTGGGTTGACCTAGACAATCATAGACTACCTAAGAGCATTTTGTTTTGACCTAGATGGTTATAGACCACCTAAGGGTATTTTAGTTTGACCTAGACAGTCATATATTGCCTAGGGGTATTTTATGGTGACCAAGGGCTTATAGATTCCTTTGGGGCTTTTTGGGTTGACCTAGACAATCATAGACTTCCTAGGAGCATTTTGTTTTGACGTAGACGGTCATAGACTACCTAGGGACATTTTAGGGTTCTTTAAGCATAGAAAGGTCACAAATGACTAATATTCATTGGTTCATGCTCTTAACTTCCTTTGATGGATGCTAAGAGATAAGTTCTAGGCCTAATATGACTTGTAATAATGAATGGACCTAACCAGTTTATTATAAATTTATCTCACAAATTGGGTGGAAAATTGCAATTTTTTTAGTTCTCTTTTAGAACTAAATCGCCAACCTGAAAGTCTCTCTAGTGGACTTTCATGTTGTAAGCTCTCTTAATGCATTCCTAATAAATACATATATGCTCAAGATCATTGACACATCATTCATAAAGTAATGTTAATTGATCTAAATGAGCTTACCTAGCGGTATCATCGTCGATGAATTCCTGCATGGAAATACATAGCGATGAAATTTCTAACTCTAAAGGCATGATAGCCTCAGTACCATACACTAGTGAAAATGGATTTGCCCCAGTGGGTGTCCAAATGCTAGTGTGATAGGCCCAAAGGGCAAGAGGTAATTGATTGTGCCAATATTTATGATTTTACTTAATGGTTTTTTTCAAGATGGCTATTATGGTTTTATTAGATGCCTCTGCTTGCCCATTGGCCTATGGATAATAGGGCATGGAAAAGTTATGCTTTATGTTATAATTTTTTGTTAATGCACACACATACTTATTTTTTAAGGGTATTCTATTATTCGATATTTTTTGGATGGAATACCAAAATGACATGATGTTATATAGCATGAACTCCATGATGCGAGATCCAATCGTAGTGGTAAGGAAAAATCTTCCACCCATTTTGTAAAATACTCAGTCATTGTAATAATAAATATGTGGTGACCTGAGGACGTAGGTGAGATTTTCCCAATTAAATCAAACCCCCATTGTGAAAATGGCTAGACCAATTGAATCGGTTGTAAGGCCTATGAAGGTACATGTGTAAAATTTGCATGCTATTGACATTTCATGCATTTATTTACATAAGTGCAACAATATTGCTCTAATTTTGGCCAATAATAGCCCATGCAAATAATGTGCTTAGCGATGGCCATACCACTAAAGTGACCACCACATGTATCGTTGTGTACTTGGGAAATAGTCTAAGTTGACTCCTATGAGTCTAAGCAATGAAGGAGAATACCTTCATAGCTCCGATGATACATTATGTCTCCTATAAGACATATTTTAAAACATTTTGTTTTAATGCTCACTTTGTGGCATGTGACAATCGAGGAGGAATATTACACAGTTTAATATAATATTTAATATGTATTACCCAATATTGCTTTGGAATAGCCTCAATATTCTAAATCTTGTAATCCTTTTGATGTTCATCTTGTGCAAATGTAGATTGATAATGAGCTTGGAGATATAGCGTTGTGCTAGTATAAAAAGAATTTTTAGGGAACAGAGTCCCCCATCTAGCGTTATTCAAATAATTTTGTATTTGACAGAACCATTCAAGTGAAGTTTCAATCTGAATCATGTGAACAACTAGTGTGGCATTATGCTCATTACGCTCAGTTGTATATTACACTAGCATTTTTACTTGAATGGTCGTGATATCATCTGAAGGGTTTTGTGGGATTAGCGACCCCAAGGAAGCCATTGTATCTACAAAATTATTAGATGAACGAGGGAGTGCCTCAATATCATACCACTCAAATTTTACCAAAATTTTATCTACTAGGGCTTTGTAGGCTTGCAAGATGGGACACCTACACTGGTATATACCTTTAACCTGATTAACTATGAGCAAGAAATCACCAAAAATATTTAACTTAGCTATTTTCATGGTGATTATCGTTTGAAGGCCTATAATGAGGGCTTCATACTCAGTGTTGTTATTGGTGCATGGGAAATTGAGTTTAAATGAAATAGGTGTGGGAGCCCCTTACAATGTGAAAAACAAGATACCTATGCCACATCCTTTCTTCCATTTAGAACCATCGAAGAATAGAGTTATATTTACCTGTGTCTTAGGATCTACAGAACTGGTGATTTTGAGATATTAAACATTCCATTATTGGGAAGTTCTACATTCAGAGGTTGATCATCCTGAAGAGGAGCCTCTAATAGTTGATCGACGATGACCTATCCTTTGATTGATTTATGTCTAATGAAATCAAGGTCAAATTTTGTCAACAACATTATCCATTTTTTCATGCAACTATTGTGATATGTTTTGCTAATAATATATCACATTGGATTTTCCTTAGATATGACATATGTGTTATGGTTGAGCATGTAATGGCATAGCTTTTTGGTGGCAAATACCACTGCTAAGCATAGCTTCTAAATGTATGCATACTTTATCTCATAGCTAACTAGTGTGTGGCTAATGTAATATGTAGCTTGTTCTTTATGAAATTCATTCTTTTGAGACAACATGGTGCTCAATGCCAACTTAGTAGCTGAGATGTATAAATAGAACGACACTCCTAGTCATGGAGGAGCCAATACGGGCGATGAATCTAGGTATTTTTTATTTTATCAAAGGTATTTTAACATTCTTCATCCTATTAAAATGATACCCCCTTGTGTATCAACCTATTCATGGGTCGACACTTATCTGATAGTTGTTCTATGAAGTGTTTTATGGATGTGATCTTTCCTTACAATCTATGTAGTTGCTTAATGGTTGTGGGGGGGGCATTTCTAATATTACCTTGATCTTGTTTAGATCTACCTCAATGCCTCATTTAGAGACTATAAATCCCAAGAGTTTACCAGATATGACACCAAAGACATACTTCTTGGGATTAATCCTGACATTGTGCTCAATGAGGCGATCTAGAACTTTACACAATACATCGACATGATCGTGGTATAATAAATATTTTACCAATAGGTCATCCATGTAATCTTCCAAAATCTTGTATTTATAGTCATGGAAGATATACGTCATGGCTCGTTGGTATGTGGTGCCAGCGTTCTTAAGGCCAAAATGCATGACCTTGTAATAGAATGTCCCCCAAGGTGTTGTGAATTTCATTTTGATTTGGTCTTCTAGGTTAATATGAATTTTATTATACCCATAGAAACCATCCATGATAGCATTTCATGTCTTGTTGTAATATCTACCAATGCATTGATGTTTGGTAATGGAAACTCATCCTTAGGACTTGATTTTTTAAGATCTCTAAAGTTAGTACAAATAAGAATCACAGATAGTCTATTGAGATGATGAAATTAGTGTCCAACAACTTTTGTAATTCATATTTCACCATCAAGGCTACTGTTGGGTGCATTTTACGTAAATTTTGCTTAACTAGTTTTATATTGGGGTCTAATTTAATATTATGTGTGACTAGATTTGGGTCCAGTCCTGGAATATATTTATATGAACAAGCAAAAGGTTTTATACTTACTTTCAATGCATTCATGAAATCATCTTGTTTAGCTGGAGATAAAACTTCTCATAGCTTAATAATATGGAGACTATCAGGATCTGTACCGATATCCTTGTCAATTATTGGCTCAATTGACATATGAGACCCATCCTCCAACTAATGTGGGGTAGGAATCAAGTGAATGTCATTAGCAAGGTTTGATTCATCCATAGGAAATTCAAGTTCAACCTCAACTTGAAAAACATTTTGAGTAGTTCTCAAAGAAAATTTAAATGGTTGTAACATTTCCTTGCAAGGCTAATTCTCTATTGGTTATAGATAAAAATCTCTCTGATCAAATTCAATCACCTCAATGTTGAGGTGCAATGACTTTGATGGGTCATTCAGATTTCTTAGTGGCATAGTTAAATCTATAGAAATTATGTTGATGGATACATGATTTCCCTCCCAATGGCGAGTGGACCTAGAAGTATAATGTATTCTCTAAACTTGTGAAGGTGGATCTGGTGTAAGTGGAATGAATGGTGGTGGCCAATGCAGAAGAGGGAAAGCATGCTCTTTACATGGCAATAGTTGGTGTCATATGGGGCCTTAGATGAGGAATAACATGTTCAGATAATATTCATCCTCATAATCGAAGGGGAACACACTCTCGTGTTCATCATATAAGCTTGATTAATTAATGGGTGTGATGCCATAATCTTCTTCATCATCACTCGTTCATTCATGAGGAGGACCTTGATCCTCTTCCTCATCTTCATATTGTAAGATATGTGAGCTCTCCCCCACTTTATGGGATTTTGGGAAACATCACTGGATAATTTTTGATCTGTCATTTCTATGGGGAAATAATCCTCCAAGGAATGGATGTGATTCGGATTGGCATATGGGTTGAGTGTAAGCTTATTTTGATAACCTAGACATAGGTTTTCTAGGCTCTCTATGAGAACATCCAATGGGACTGGCTTATTGTATCCCAACCCAGATTTATCGTACGATAGCTGATATTAGGGTTTACATGGAACATGAGGACCTTGCTTATATAAGCCTAAACCAAACCATACCAATTACAATGATCTAGATATCATAGTGCATAATCAGGATTTGATAGGTATTTTGCATCATCAAAAAAAGGTTCATCATCTTCTTCTTTCTAGGGAGTTGGTAGGGCTCCATACTCTAAACTACCTGTTGGCATTTTTGCCACATTGATTCTCATTGATTAATGCATTAGTGTATTGTTGAAAATCTGACCTTTGATACAGGCTTTGATGCGTCTTTGAAGCAAAAAAGGAGCGAAAAATGGCTAAGTCTAAAAACTATAGCGATTCGCTGACATGTCACGAAATCGCGGTCAACGCAGTCAACGCAGGCAGGTTGGGTGGAACCGTCGCGATATCGCGACGTGTTCCAGAATCGCAGGTCGGTCGGCTTCAAAGACTCAAGTTGAAAACTTGCAACGCGTCGCTAACATGTTCCAGAATCACGACGCTGGCGGCTTCAAAGGGGCAAGTGCCAAAACTTGCAGCGATTCGCTGCATGTTCGAGCAGAGAAGAGCCTAAGGAAAAAGTTGCAGCGCATCGCTGCACTTTTTTAGGAAGGGTTCCTGCAAGGCAAAGATGCAGCGCATCGCGACGGAAAATGGCAAATGGTACGGAGAAAGAAATGCGTAGCGATATCGCTACCCGTAGCGAAGTCGCGGGGTTTTGACCAGAAAGACAAAAGGCATAGGAAATGTAGCGATTCGCTGCATATTGGTCGAAGAAGAGCTTAAGTGCCAAAACTTGCAGCGACGCGCTGCGTGTTCGAGCGAAGGAGAGTTCAAAGCAAAAAGTGCAGCGATGCGCTGCACGTCTTAAATTCGCGCGGTGATTGGCTTCAAAGGGCAAGAAGTGTTCCATTTTTGCGACCCGTCCATGAAGCCGTACAAGGTGCCCGAAACATGTAGCGATATCGCTACATGTTCCGTTTTCGTGGGGCAGAGCGCAAGGAAGAACCAAGAACCAAAAGACGTAGCGAAATCGCTACATGTTTCGTTTTCGCGGAGCAAGCTAGCGATGGAGACATTGAAGCCAAAGATGCAACGATATCGCGACAGGGAGGATTTTTGCAGTTTCCAATAGCCAAAGGTGTACGACATAAAAATATGTCACGATTTTGCGACCCGTCGCGTTTTCGCAACCTGCGACAATTTCTCGCCAAAACGCAATATGAACGGTCGAGAAGGGTTTTTGGGTTTCCGATGATTAGATGCTACCCCGAATTAAATGATTCACGGATTTCCAAGGCAGTCAAGGTCGAAGAAGCACCCAGGCCACCAAAATTAAAGTTTTATTTATTCGAAGCTGCTGTTCGTGGATTAATTCAACGGTTTTCATGCACAGGTTCGAAAGATCAAATTTAATGAAGGCGACCACAAACGTTTCATCGCATTTAATTTTTGCTTATTTAACGCTGTGATTAAAGGGATCATGTTCCTCATTTCATTCGCATAATTTTAGATCTCAAGAAGGTCGGTTTCAAATATTAAATGCTACAAAGAGGACGACCCTCTATAAAAACCAATGTAATTTTCATTTACAGGAGGTTGGAAAAAGTTCTCTGCTAGAAACTGAAGTGCATTTGCAGGAATAAAGAATTGGCTTATATTTTTCAAGCATTTGCATTGGTGATTTCCTTTCTGTTCATGTTGCATTTCTAATAGAATTTGTATGTCTTCATGGCTGTTACATTTAAATTCTGCATATTGGATTTATGTACTGCCGTGAGATTATGATTCCTAGAATGTGATTTTGGAGGGTTTCTCTGCGTACATCGTGCGAAATTTAGGTTGATAACTTTTATTGCTTTCTGTTGCTGCACTTTAAATTTCTTGCTGTTATTTTCCGATCCCATAACTTCGGCCTGCGACCATATTTCCCATTCCTTTCTGCAACTTTTTTCAATTTCTTTCCCGCAACCCTTATCTTAAACCAATTTTAGAATAGTAGAGGGAACCAGCCCACTCTGGAGATTGGTCTGGGAGCCATTTCTTGCTTCCAGCCTTTCAATGTTGGCCGGGTCTAGGGCGCACTTGTAAAATCCTTTCCTGTGGCAGATTTTGGACCAACAGTTTTTGGCACGCCCGGTGGGACAGACTGTTTCTGTCTCCAAGAATTCATAATCGGTGGGATACGCAAAATTTTCCAAAGTGATAAACCCACCGGTGCCAACAGTTTTTGGCACGCCCGGTGGGACAGACTTTTTCTGTCTCACAAAAATCCACATTTATTTTAACACCCGGAGGTCTCAAGATTTGATGAGCTGTCTTGGCCTCACAGCGGAGATTTGTAAGTTCATCTGGCGACTTTGCTGAGTTGAAGATCTGTTCGTGGACACCTGTTTTTTTTTTAAATTCAAAGAATGTTCATCTGGCGACTCTGACTTAATGGCGATGATCGTGATTCCACAGACCACTGCCACAAAGGTGAGGGTTTTTTCTAGATGGGATGATCCTGGCCCTCCGAATCTCCAAGTTCGGCATGAAATTCCCGAAGGTGCCCTGAAGAACCTGGAAAAATATGATGGTACTGAAGGCATGGCTCTGGCACATGTTGAAGACATTGCTATTCTGTCCATGATTCATGTCATAGAACATGAAGATGTCATGATCCGACTTCTGGTTTAGTCTTTGGAAGGAAGAGCATTGCAGTGGTACAGATTGCTCAAACGTCAAAGCATCAGCTCATGGGACGATCTAGCGGGGGCACTGATCAAAAGATTTGATGAAGATCCTTTCTACAGTTCTTTGGATCTCTACCAATTTTTCATGTACATCAAGAGAGCACCTCAAGAAAGCATCACGGACTTCAATGTCCGATTCTTGATAAGTTGGAAGAGAATTCCAGAGAAGATCCGTCCATCACCCACCCAAGCCCACCTCTTTTATGTTCGAGCTTTTAATTCTAACATAGGTCTCTTTTTGCTGCAGTCAGGTGAACAACGGTTCCCACAAATCTTTGAGGAAGCAGTGCGAGCGGAACAACTTTTGCTCTTATCGAGAAAGTTACCGTGGGGAGAAACTCCATTACCTTCTCCGATGGTTGCTGCTCCTGTCTACCCTGCACAGTACTTTTCATGCCAGATCCCTTATACTGAGCAGAAACCTGAGATGCAGTCATGTGGAGTTCAAGGGACAGATCTCGTCCAAATTCAAGGATTGGAACATGCAAGAACTTTTCCAGTAATGAACAATATGGTTGCTTGCATTTTTCATCAAGAGATGGGCCAAGTAGAAGAACAAATTCAAATTCCAAAACCTGAGGAGATCCCAGAATCGGATTTCTCACTTGAAGAGCCTTATGATCACATCAAGGAGTTAGAGGAGCCTGTACTCAGCCCACAACCAGTAAAGTCTACAAAGTGGTGGTGTTGGTTCCAGCCACTACATCCAGTACCTGAAGAAGTCCTCCATGTGGCTACTAGTAAGAAGGATAATCTGTCACATTGCACCCTATTCGCACCATGGAGAACTTCAGGAAGGAGCCAGCCCAATTTCAAGGACCAACTTAAGTATGATTAGATCTGGTCAGGACATTGTAGATTTACCGGATAACATTCTGAGATTGGATGTCTGGTGGCGACATGCCAATCATGTCGTGAACTATTGTATATAGTATAAAAAAAAAAAAAGAGGTATTGTTTTTATTTGTTCATCTCGGCTCTTTTTGCATGCAAGTTGTAGGTGCCTTTTGTTTTTCTGTGTTTTTCTTTTCCCAGCAGTTGGTGGCTTTCTAGCACTTTCTTCTTTTCCCTTCCCTTTTTCTTCCTTTCCCTTCTTCATCTTTCTTCTTTTACTTCTTTTTCTTCTGCAGTTAAGAAATAAGCCACGGCTGTTGTTTCTTTTCCCTTTTTCTATTTTTCCCCGTCCCTTCTTATCCCTTTCTTCTAAGTTATGTCAATTTACGCATTTATTTACAGTTTTTTATTTTTCATTCCACACTTTCCATATTGCCATTTCCATTTCATCCGTTCGTTCACTTTCATTCCATCCATTGCAGATGGCAGTATAATAGCTTTTGTTGTTATGTCTACCACATCATTTGCTCACTCCATCATTCCATTATTATCATCATTCCATTGCATTCACCGCTTGCGCAACCGCAAGAGCTCATTCCATTTCCATTCCATTTGTTTCATTTCACAACAAGTTGCAGGTCCTTCCAGTTTCAGCTCTTCAGCAGAACATGTATTGCAGCAGCCCGCCTTCTGTTCGGATATGACTCTGTTCCCAATGGACAAAGGCCTGGATTCTTGCATACAGCGAGCTGTATACCCCGCAAGCCGCCAAGAATGTTGGCATTTTTGCCACATTGATTCTCATTGATTAATGCATTAGTGTATTGTTGAAAATCTGACCTTTGATACAGGCTTTGATGTGGCTTTGAAGCAAAAAAGGAGAAAAAAATGGCTAAGTCTAAAAACTGTTGCGATTCACTGACATGTCACGAAATCGTGGTCAACGCAGTCAACACAGGCAGGTTGGGTGGAACCGTCGTGATATCGCGACGTGTTCCGGAATCGCGGGTCGGTCGGCTTCAAAGACTCAAGTTGAAAACTTGCAGCGCGTCGCTAACATGTTCCAGAATCACGACGCTAGCGGATTCGAAGGGGCAAGTGCCAAAACTTGCAGTGATTCGCTGCATTTTCAAGCAGAGAAGAGTCTAAGGAAAAAGTTGCAGCGCATCGCTGCACTTTTTTAGGAAGGGTTCCTGCAAGGCAAAGATGCAACGCATCACGACGGAAAATGGCAAATGGTACGGAGAAAGAAATGCGTAGCGATATTGCTACCCGTAGCGAAGTCGTGGGGTTTTGACCAGAAAGACAAAAGGCATAGGAAATGTAGCGATTCGCTGCATATTGGTCGAAGAAGAGCTTAAGTGCCAAAACTTGCAGCGATGCGCTGCGTGTTCGAGCGAAGGAGAGTTCAAAGCAAAAAGTGCAGTGATGCGCTGCACGTCTTAAATTCGCGCGGTGATTGGCTTCAAAGGGCAAGAAGTGTTCCATTTTTGTGACCCGTCCATGAAGCCGTACAAGGTGCCCGAAACATGTAGCGATATCGCTACATGTTCCGTTTTCACGGGGCAGAGCGCAAGGAAGAACCAAGAACCAAAAGACGTAGCGAAATCGCTACATGTTCCGTTTTCGCGGAACAAGCTAGCGATGGAGACATTGAAGCCGAAGATGCAACGATATCGCGACAGGGAGGATTTTTGTGGTTTCCAATAGCCAAAGGTGTACGACATAAAAATATGTCACAATTTCGCGACCCGTCGCGTTTTCGTGACCTATGACAGTTTCCCGCCAAAACGCAATATGAACGACCGAGAAGGGTTTTTGGGTTTTTGATGATTAGATGCTGCCCCGAATTAAATGATTCACGGATTTCCAAGGCAGTCAAGGTCGAAGAAGCACCCAGGCCACCAAAATTAAAGTTTTATTTATTCGAAGCTGTTGTTCGTGGATTAATTCAACGGTTTTCATGCACAGGTTCGAAAGATCAAATTTAATGAAGGCGACCGCGAACGTTTCATCGCATTTAATTTTTGCTTCTTTAACGCTGTGATTAAAGGGATCATGTTCCTCGTTTCCTTCGCATAATTGTAGATCTCAAGAAGGTCGGTTTCAAATATTAAATGCTGCAAAGAGGACGGCCCTCTATAAAAACCAATGTAATTTTCATTTACGGGAGGTTGGAAAAAGTTCTCTGCTAGAAACTGAAGTGCATTTGCAGGAATAAAGAATTGGCTTCTATTTTTCAAGCGTTTGCATTGGTGATTTCCTTTCTGTTCATGTTGCATTTCTAATAGCATTTGTATGTCTTCATGGCTGTTACATTTAAATTCTGCATATTGGATTTATGTACTGTCGTGAGATTATGATTCCTGGAATGTGATTTTGGAGGGTTTCTCTGTGTACATCATGCGAAAGTTAGGTTGATAACTTTTATTGCTTGTTGTTGCTGCACTTTAAATTTCCTGCTGTTATTTTCCGATCCCATAACTTCGGCCTGCGGCCATATTTCCCATTCCTTTCTGCAACTTTTTCAATTTCTTTCCCGCAACCCTTATCTTAAACCAATTTTAGAATAGTAGAGGGAACCAACCCACTCTGGAGATTGGTCTGGGAGCCATTTCTTGCTTCCAGCCTTTCAATGTTGGCCGGGTCTAGGGCGCACTTGTAAAATCCTTTCCTGTGGCAGATTTTGGACCAACACTACCATATACAAAGTTTTTTTGATTGGGTGGTTTTCCAAGAGGTATGATGCTACCTATGGGAAAATGAGGTCACCCCATATCTTGCACTATCTCTATTGATCAAACCATTATGAAATTTCTCACTAGATATTCTTCCATTCCTGTGTTAGACATATGCACTGTGACCTAATATGGTGAAGGTGGATAGGATGAAGTGAGGTTTTAGATGACTCAATTGGAACCTCTTGAGATGATTCCTCATTTACCAAACAAGGAATCTCTTTCATGGATATTATGGAAATGAAGGGTGGACTCTCATCAATGGGCCTCTTTGACATGTTCCTCGATAGATGATTTGATGATATCGAAGGCATGTCCAAAGCTTCTAGTTATGAGTATGGTGTGGATGAAGATGTAGATGGTAAAATGGAAGGTGATGATGGTAGACTCTGAATAGGTGTATTCAATATGAATCCTACATGAGTCAAAGGCAGTATCAACTATGACATATGTTACACCATATAGTAGTATTTTAAGGGCTCTTAATCCACAAACACTATGTGAACTTTCCCTTCATGAGTGTATTTGAGACATTGATGTGCAATGGATGGGACACACTTCATATCCCAAATTCAAGGCCTATCTAGCAATATTTTATAGGCAATCTCACCTTCCAACACATGACACAAGGTTGATATGGTTTTATGCCCTGCCTAGATAGGCAGGACTATAGTACCAATGGTAGAGCATATTGTGTCACTAAATGCCCAAAGTGTGTAAGTGGATGCAACAACATAGGATACTAGCAATACTAGGTGTTTTAGTGCTTTGGTTTTTATGATATTACTCGAAGAACCAGTGTCCATAAGCACTCTTTTGAATGGTACCTCATTTATGCATGCAATGATATGCAAAGGAGGATCTACCACATCATTGGTGAATTCGTTAAGCTCATGCTCATGAAATGTTATGATTGGTTCCTTGCACTATTACACATGACCTACAAAATCAATGGAGTTAGACTCTTGTGGTTGCAACTCTATTGACTTTAATATATCCATCAAGGCTTCCCTATGCAGAGGGGATTGTTGAATTAGTTCATAGATGGATAATCTCACTGATGTTATCCTCAAGCTTTGTGCAGGCTTATTCTTTATTGTTAATGTTGGCCTAGGTGGAAGGCCCTATAATACATGTGGTGTAGGCTATGACATAGCTGGAACATCACTCAAAGATGTAGGTGGTGCAACTAGGATTGGATATCATCTATTCTTGGTCATAATACTCATCATTATAACATACCCTTGCAAAGGGGGAGTTGTTTGCACCTCATTCATTGGTTTAGCAGGCACTGCATGTATCTCCTGAGTTGGAAATGGATCTTTGTATATACACATCTGCTAATTGCTAGGAGCTATTGAAGCATCTACTTGAAGTTCATTCCTTTCAATCATGTATTTTACTAGGTGTTTAAAACCATAGCATGTTGGTAAATCATGGCCACTTTGTCGATGATATTTATAATATTGATCCTCTTAGTGCCCCATAGGCTTTGGTTTACCTGTATCCTGATTGATAGGCTTGATATTTGGCAGATTTAACAATTTTGCCATACACAATCGATTGAATAGAGAATCCATGATTCAGTGAAAGGAGTAAATTATCTCTTAGAGCAACGTTGTTGATTCTATCCTTGGTTTGCTTGACCATTAGTATTATAACTCGTAGGAGGAGGTTGGGCTTTATAGTTTACCTTTGAAGAAGGTGTTGCTTGTGTAGGACCAGTTACATTTATGGCCAATTGATTGATCGTAGCTAGCTTTGTAGGTGCTGAGCTACTCTTTGGGTTCTTTGTCCATTCCTTCTTATGGTTCTTGGATATTTATCCCTCTTGGACTTTTATTTCCTCTATATTCCTAGACTATGCTAGAGCTTCTTCCAAAGTAGGATAGTGTTGTAACTGCAATATTAGAGAGGTGGGTTTCAAGAAACTCTTTGAAAACAATCGAGTTAACTCAAATATTGGCAACAGATAAGGTATCTTAGCTAAAAGTGTTTACCACATGTTTCCATAGTCAGTTATTGACTGATCATCGTATTGCTTTAACTCTGTGATGTCTGTTAATATCACCTTCCTTTTTGTGTAAAGGTGAAACATTCCAAAAATGCATCAAAAAATTGTTCATATGTATGGACATTATGTTTTGGAAGTTGGTTGAACCACTCAATGGCAAAACCAGAGAGGGTACTCAAAAAGGTTCTAAGCAGTAATGCATAATTGTCTTGTATGCTAAAGCATAGATTTATAAATCTAGTAACGTGCTCTTGAGCATCTTCTTCTCCCTTGAATCTATCTAGTTTTGGGCATTTTGAAATACTCAAGATATATCAAGGAAATAATGGATGGATGTAGCAGTTTATTCTTCAACTGACGCAAATTGGGTTTTTGAAACTCATTGCTAGTTGTCTTACCTTCTACAGTTTCTAAGCATGCAAGCAAAGCTTGATACACATATGAGGATTTAATTTACTCTTATTTGTTTTGAACCCTTGGAGGGGGGTGAGGAATATTAAGCATGGTTTGTGGTGGTTGATGAATATCACCCATACCCTCAAAAGGTGCTTCTACATAATCCTCATTTTTTTCAAAGTCATCGTAAGCCCCATATGGTGTCTTAGGTATGGGCCTACAAGGAGGAACAAACACCTCTTGAAGGCATTCTATATTAGGCCTATTATATACATTTTTTTAGGCCTAGGAGGTCTAGGAGGTAACATTGGATTAGGTCTAGGAGACCTATCTTATTGGAAATTAGGTTGCCTCGGATGAGCCTCATGTCTACACATTTGGAGTAGGAAATCCATTATGCAAAGTTTCTTGAATTTTTCATTCAAGCATTTATTTTTCTAATTGTTGTTGTTGCTCTAGAGTATATAGATGGTGTTTGTCAAACTTAAGTTGACTAAACTTTATTTGGAAGTCAACATACTTCTTGATCAAATGATTAATCTAATCAGCTATATTAGATCTAAGTGCATTAGCACTATTACCCTGATATCTATCCTATTCAGGGGGGTTCATGAGATCTATTACAGATTTCCCTCGATTGAGGGAGGTTGTGTTACATGAGGCTCACCCTTAAATGGATGCTCTTGATAAGCTATTGATGTAGAGGTACATCATGTTTGCATTAACACAATTGAGTGAGAGTTATCTGGACTCTCATCAAGTCTTCCCTCATAAATAAGGAAAGGTAAAGTGAAACTAGCTCACTCATGGTGATGAGTATCATACTCATCATAATTGTTGAACCTTGGGGAAGAATGGTTTGAAATCTTAAGATGATCATTCAAACCTATTCTAGGTGAAAAATCATGCTCCTACGCAACAGTGCAAGGAGTAGCTCAAGCAGGCATGCGAATGCATGGTATTGCTCTATTGGGAAGCGCTCCATTACATGGTGAATCTTATCAAAATAAGGTATTAAAAATATCTATATGAGGGTTATGATTCCTCCTATTTGGACTATTTCATTTGGGGCCACCCCGCATGGGAGTCCCTTGTTGGCTAGGTCCTCTTATTACTACCTTAGGAGTAACCATCCATTCATCTGCCACTAGGTGACTAGGGATATGGTTTCCTAAGTTGGGATTGTCATTTGTGGGGGTGCCTGTGTAGGGGTCCCTTGCTGTCTAGGTCTCCTTTCAACACCTCTAGGGCCAAGAAGAGTAGGTGGTCACTAGGGAGGTATGACCATGTCCCTGGGATCTAGGTGAATGTGCTCTATGTATTCTCCTCTCCTCCCCGTAATGTCCACCCTTAAATGGGCTTGGCTACAGGTATATACCATAGCTATGTACTCTAAACCACTATATGATTATTTACTTTATAATTTTTATAAATTTGAAACAAAAAAATAATATAGACACACAAGAAAAGAAGTGATTATCTTTTTTTACTTTTAAATGTGAGTACTAAACTATTTATTATATTTCAAGATGTGTTTCTTTGTAAAGAAAAAAACTTCTCACGTTTGATATTTTTTGATGTAATACTCAAAAATTTCAAGTGTTTTTTATCTATATACTCAAATCTCAACAACCGGTACTAAAATTGTGGTCATGTGAACCAAAAAAGTATGGGGATGAAATCCATACCCGATCAGGGCTCATAGGTCCTAACGATCCTCACCCAGCACCCTGTGCATAGTGATACACCCCTTCGAAGAGGAATGCATGCTATTATTCATGGTTAGGATAGATCTTGGAGTCAGAATTGTCCAATAAAATAGGGTACATAGGATTTGAGTCAATGGATGGAGATGAAGCCCACCGTCATTGTACTTTATCAGTGTTTGGGAATGAAGTCCAACTCACCAAATTTTAAGTGGATCAGGGTGTGAGTGTGTGTGTTCCTTTTAAAAACTTAAAATAAAATAATACAACATAGAATTATGATTCATTAATATGCATAAAAGTACATTTTAGATTCAGATTCATTAGTAGCATAAAAGGAAAGCATTAAAATCAACCACCTATGTGAACTTAACCCTTTTGGACAAGTGGTAAGCATTCAACCATATAAAATGTAGTGATGCTACTGTTCATTTTCCTATTTTTCTTAGTTTTATTAATACAAAATTTATAACTATGATATCTAACTTTCACAAGCATGAAAGGAACAAGAAAAACTCAAATTAAACAGTAAAATCACAAATTGACAATGTAAAAAGCTAAAATTTTGAACCTAGAACTTGTTGTTTCTGCAAATTTTTGCAAAATTCCTCTGGTTTTGTGACCGTCCTTGGTGAGGATGGTTATAATTTTTGGGGCCATCCCATGTTGTGTCACCTATCTGGTCATCCCTGCCTATGTCACCTAGCATAAAAGAGGTCGTTTCTGCTCATAATGGTAAAAACCTGCAACATAAAAAATAAAGAATGGAAGTCAGAATTAGCACATTCAAAGGGAGAGATAAATAATCTCAAATACCATGATTACCATTGAATAAATGAAATTTACAGCATGCCTTATATGTTTTCTTTATTTAAATGTAAAGCATTAAGCAAGCATTACAAAGGAAAGTGCATAAATATGTAATCTATTGAAATGATGAATAATGTGCAATAAAATATGGTGGATTCCTCCTTATATTTATTCATTCATGGATTCAAATTAGATTATAATACATCCCCCTTTGAGGGCTTCCCTTTGATACATTTCAACACTTGCAAAATACATTAGGGATCTAATCCCTTCAAGGAGGTTTATGGTGTGCTTCAATGTTCCTTTCGCATCCCAAACTTGAGAGCTATTATTGAGCCTATCCTTCTATGCTTCTTACCTCGTCCCTTCTATCTAGAATACCTGCACCTACACACAAGGTATTAAAAGAGGTTAATAGCATATGAGTTTATTTATTCATAACCTTGAAGACATAGAAAGCATGCATCTAGGATTAACAAAACTTATCTATAGTAAATCAAAACAACTATAAATGATCTATAATTAAAGAATGATGATATCTAGATGGTTTTGGAAAGATCTAAGTATAAAATGAATGGAAATTTTTAGCAAAAACTGTGATCGTCCCTAACAAGGGCACCTAGACCTGTAATAATAAAACTTTTAATTGGGCCATCAAAACAACTGCAAATCTCATAAAAATTGAACCATAGATTAATATAAATATTTCTAAATAAACTATGGTAAAATTTGATCACAATTCCCTACTATTTTCTAACCATCCCTCACAGGTGCACCTACTGACTGCTAACCATCCCCAGGTGGGATGGTTACAAATATGAATGAGATTTATCACCAATGCTCCAAGGATCTAGTCTTAAACTGTCCTAGAGGTGTTATAGAAAAATATGGTGAAATAAATCTCCAATATAACTCATTTTGGAATATATTTAATGGATTTGGGATGACCCTAAAATTTCCTTTGAATGAAGAGAGTTTTAAGGAAATATGAGGGTAAATGTGGTAGCAAAAGTGAGGGTATAATTGGGCAGAACTTTATTTTCAAATGCTTCAACTCTACTCCCTTGAAATTGGGTGAGCACACCTCAATTTATATCCCAAATAGGGCATCTAGGGCAAAGGGGCAAGTCTTGGCATGCAATGCAAGTGATGTCACTTGTCAAAACCTTTGCTAGGATTGGGTAGAAAAGGTTGCCCATTTGGAGCCTCTAATTTGGAGTTTTTGGTCTCCATGACAGTATCCAAATAAATTTTTTGATGATTGGATGGATAATATGGTAGTAAATGATTGCCATTTCTCCACCCCTTCAACTTTTTGAGGGTCTATTTAGGGACCGCCCACCCTGGGATGATTTTGAGTGACCGTCCCTGGGTGGGAAGGTCACAAGGATATGACCCAAAACCTCCAAAAACTGATGGGGACCTTCCCAAAAGTTCTATGGAGCTCTATATTACCCTAGAGGGTTTCCAAATGGGGCTAAATGATGTCGATAAGAGTGGCACATGTAGTGCACTAATAGTCTTATCTAATTTACAATATTTTTGTGTCTACACATAATACTATAAATAATGATATCATAAGGAATATGATGCATTTATTCAAATTTTTCATCTATTTTAGGACATTATTCAATAGATAATGAAGAACACAAGCTTATACTGAGAGCCCGAACCAAATCTTGAACCTTCCAAAGAAGAACCAAAGCCCAAACCGTTGCACTGTTCCCATAAGACTTCTAATATAAACCTTAAGTCTCTTTAAATCATAATTTTATATTAAGTAAATATGATATTATAGATTTTTTTTTCTATTAAAACTTCAATAAAATAATAACCTAAAAATCATGTTTTGTTACTTTTCTTTCCCAAATAGTATTAATAAATATAATAAATGGCAATATCAATATCAATAACCAAATCAATGCACAAATCATCACACACAGCAGAGACACCAATTTTAACGTGGTTCACCCAATGTGGGCTACCTCCATAGAGAAAATATTTCTCAAATAATATCATAGGAATCCTTTCCCTATTACAATGTTTATGAACCTCTATCAAAAGGAGATTTTGATCCCCTAAAACTCAAGTTTGTGGATCTTTTACATAGGAGAACTCTTTCCCATTCAACTTTGGCTAGTGATCTTCTAGAAGACTATGTATATCTGCTACACTGACTAGTGGATCTCTCTCCACTTGAAGACTCCTCACTTAGAATATTTGTCTTCAATTGTCCTAGCTACTAGATCTCTATCCACTGATACTCTGTCCTCTATACTCTGTCACCTCCAAAGCTCTATCAATAGGTTCACTCAGAACCTTCTCAAATATTCTCAATAGGTCCACTCAGAACCTACTCAAATTGATCAATAGGTTCACTCAAAAATTTCTAAAATCTACTCAACAAGCTCACTCAAACTTGTCCAAATATGCTCAACAAGCTCACTCAAAACTTATCCAAATCTGCTCAACAAGCTCACTCAGAACTTGTCCAAAACTTGCTCAACAAGCTCACTCATAACTTATCCAAATCTACTCAACAAACTCACTCAGATCTCGCACAACTTAATTTGAAGCCCTTGCTTTCTTTATATATATCCATAAATTGAATGGTGACATCTGCACGGTGTTTGGTTAAATCTCCAAACAAAATATTCGGTGGGGGTATAGTATATTTAAACTTTTTGTTAGTTTAAACATGGTGCCCATATTTTAGGTATAGTATATTTAAACTTTTAAATATTTAATTTTAAATTATTAAAAATAATTTAAATATTAAATAATTTAAAACATTTAAATATATTTGGACCTTTGTCCATAGCTTACAACCTTATGTCCTTTAGATTTTTCCTTCGGGTGATTAAAACATTCTTCTGATCAATCAAATAACCATCTTTTATCCCCTCTATCTCCTGCTAAAAATATTGGTATTACTGATGACTTCATTTGGTGGTATCAATGGTGACATCAATGACAACTTTGACTTAGGGACTCAAAATGTTCAACAATTTCCTCCTTTGTCATTGATGGCAACCCATATCCTTTTACTAAAACTTGACCTTTTTTGCTCCCCCTGGGACTTTGCTCTCCCTGGCTCAATGCTCTCTCAAATATCAAATATCTCCCTATATAAAATCTCTCCCCAATATACACAAATCTCTCCTCCTTTGACATCAATGGCAAAGGGTCACCTTTGGGTATCGGGGCTAAGAATGAGCCTCTTAGCTTAGCCCCTCCTTCACCTCCACATGGGGTGGTTAATTCTAGAGTGGGAGTATTTCTACTCCTTGAAAGCACTGCTCTTTACCTTTATCTTTATCTCTTCTTTTCAGAGTCTTCTGAATCCTCTCACTGTTTATTTCCAATTCATCATCCCTATTCTTGTCATCACTTCTATTCCTATTCATTTTCTTGTTCTCATCCATGTTTTTGTTCCTATTCCTGTTCATGTTCTCATCCATGTTCCTATTTCTGTTCTCATCCATGTTCCTGTCCCTGTTCTTGTTCTCATCTATATTCCTATTCTTGTTCATGCTTCAATTTGGAATATTTTCTCTACACCATCTTTCTATGTGACCATAATTATTGCACTTATAACACTTAATGTTATTATGACTTGGATGTACAACTGTCTTAGGATTTCTCCTAGTGAAGCCATATCATTTTCTATCATGAACCCTGCAATTCATTGCCTTGTGACCAAACTCATTACATGAGTAGCAATACCCATGGAAAATTTATCCTTTCCCATATTCTTGTCTTTCATGTGTCCTACATTATGAAGCCATGTGCCCAAACATCTGCCATTGAAGAAACCTTGCCTAGACCCCATTGGTCTCCTGTTCTGATTATTGTTCTATCTATCCCTTATTTGTGCATTACTACTATCTTTGTTGAACTCTTTGTTGTCCAATTCATCCTCTGATGTATCACTCCCACTTTTACTTACTTCTTTTGACTCTTCTTCTTTTTTGGTGTTTGAGCTTGGCTCTCCTTTTTTCTTCTTTTTTTCCTTGTTCTTCTTTAGAACTAAGTCCTGTTATGGTGGCTAATGACCTTTGTGCATTGATAGTCCTTTCCAAGGTCCTTGAATTTTCCTCAAACTTGTGTAGCTTTTCCTTAGAAATTTTTACTTCCATCCTTAGTGAAACTATCTCATGCTCTAATCTTTCACACTCTAGATCTTTTACCTTTAATTTTTCAGCCATACCTTCTTCAATCCTTCTTGCTTCTTCAGCCTTGGTTTTGAATTTGGTGAGTTCCTATAGAAACTTTGCTTTTGCTTTTTCATCTTCTTGAGCTTGAACCCTTAATCTTGAGTTCTCCCTTTTTAATTCTTCAAGAGTAACCATAAGCATTTCATATTATATCTCTTTTACCTTTGACTGTTCAACTATACATTTTTCAACTCTTCTTGTTTTTTCAACCTTATCTCTCAATTTAGAGATATCCTATAGAAGCTTTGTCTTACATTTCTCATCTTCTTGTATTTGAGCCTTCAATTCTAAATTCTCTCTTTTCAATTTAATAAGCTCCTTAATAGTGGCTTTCCATTTTTTTTTATGAAGCATCTTATTTTTCTTCTATTATTGAAAGTAGAGTTTTTTCTTCATACCTATTTTGATCATACCTGTTATCCTTTCTTGAACCAATATCTAAGATTTCATTTTCGAGAATATCATATTCATCTTCACTGCTACTAAACCCATTATAATATTTTACATCATGGTCAATTTGACCATAAACAAAACATTCTTGTGGACAATAAGCTGCATGGTGACTTGTGTTCCCACATCTGGTACAAAACTTTATTAGTCTGGATATTTCTCCATTACTTGATTCATCTCTTGAATCTATTTCCATTTGTCCTACCAACACAATAATATTAAAATCATCTTCCTTTTCTTTCATGACCATAGGTGTTATTTTCTTCTTGTGTCTCATACTTCTACTCTTGCCTTTCTTTCCCATTTGTGTTCTTATAGGATCTTCCTTCAAGCTATTAAAATTATTCCTAAGGAACCAACTCTGATACCAATTGAAGAACACAAGCTTATAATGAGAGGGGAGGTGAACAGTATAAGATCACTTTTTACTTTTCTTTCACAAATAGTATTAATCAATATAATCAATGGAAATATCAATAGCAATAACCAAAGCAATGCACAAATCATCACACACAATAGAGACACAAATTTTAATGTGGTTCACCTAATGTGGGCTACCTCCATAGAGAAAATATTTCTTCTAAATATTTCTCAAATAATCTCATGGGAATCCTTTCCCTATTACAATGTTTATGGACCTCTGTCCAAAGGAGATGTTGATCTCCTAAAACTCAATTTCATGGATCTCTTCCATAGGATAACTCTTTCCCCTTCAACTCTGGATAGTTATCTTCTAGAAGACTCTATCTCTCTTCTACACTGACAAGTGGATCTCTCTCCACTTGAAGACAAATATTTATCTTCAATTGTCCTAGCTACTAGATATCTATCCACTGAGACTCTGTCCTCTATACTTTGTCACCTCCAAATCTCTATCAATAGGTTCACTCAAAACCTTCTCAAATATTCTCAATAGGTCCACTCAAAACCTACTCAAATCTGCTCAATAGGTTCACTCAGAACCTACTCAAATCTGCTCAATAGGTCCACTCAGAACCTGCTCAAATCTTCTCAATAGGTTCACTCATAACCTGCTCAAATCTACTCAAAAGGTCCACTCAGAACCTTCTCAAATCTGCTCAACAAGTCCACTTAGAACCTACTCAAATCTGCTCAATAGGTTCACTCAGCACCTACTCAAATATGCTTTACAAGCTCACTCAAAACTTGTCCAAATCTGCTCAACAAGCTTAGTCAAAACTTGTCCAAATTTTCTCAACAAGCTCACTCATAACTTGTCCAAAATTTCTCAACAAGCTCACTCAGAACATATCCAAATATGCTCAACAAGTTCACTCAGAGCTTGTCCAAATATTCTCAATAAGTCCTCTATAGGACTTGCTAAAATTTGCATTACAAGATTCCATAAAATCTCACACAAAATCAGTCCACAAGCCTTCTTAAAGACTTACCTCAAATCTACTTAACAAGTCCACACAAAACTTGTCCAATATCATAGTCATAAAGAGAATTGTTAGGGACTCAATATGTTCTATACTTAATGCTCAATCACTTTCTCAATCACATAGAAGAATAAAGAGAATTGTTATAGACTCTACATGTTCTATTCTCAAATCCCAATCTCAACTCAAATCAGAATATAGAATAGTTTTTTTCATGGAACTTGAACAACCACTTCACACAATCACTTGACTAGGCTCAATCAACTCTACTCAACCAATCACCTCAAGGAACAACCCTTTCTCACAAACCCTAGTCCAAACATGTATCACCCAACTCAAAATGTACCCAACAATGCTCAACAAAAAATATTACATAACAATGATACTCATGTTCTTTTCTAACTCATGTTCAAGTTCTTTGCATCACCCATTGGCTTCAACAAAAATGTTAATAAAACAAGGTTTTAATCACAACCCTATATTCAAAAAACCTTGAAGCATAAACTCTAAGTACTTCACTCAACCAATGGTCTAAACAACAATGCTTATCAAAAAAAATTTAATCACAACTCACAATCTATAAAACCTTGAAGCATTAACTCAACTACTTTCGAAAAGGAAACCCTAATCAAATATTTTTCACTCCAAACTCAATTTTCAATTATTCCAATCACCTAACTCAACAAATAATTTTACCCATACCTTTTCTTGAAGAGTAATTGCTCTTTATAAATCTGCCACACTCATAATTACTTCTTTGACAAACTCAATAAGGGTTAGAGGATAATTTTTATATCACAATTACACCTTATCACTCCAATTTAACAAACATTCAATCTTCTAATATTTCATGCAATCTATATTGATCAATATTTCCTTAAGTGACTATGTCATATCCACTTATTTAAGAATCAATATATGCTTCTTATTTTTTACCCCTATTTCTCCCCAAACTCTATGATAAAGCAACAATCAAACAACCTTATGCTTTAAATAAAATTTACATTTTTTTATATTACACCTCTTATATCTCCCTAGGATTTAATTACACAAATAATATCAAACCCTTATGACTCCTAATGCACACACCATATAATTTATTCAATTTTAAAAATGAACCTTATACCTCCGACTAACTTTCAGACCCTTCTACAAAATTAAATACAGTTATCGAAGCAAAAATAATATTACCCGATACGGAACCTACGAGTTTTGAACTTCAAACCTCCCTATTCCAAGAACTTGCCCGCTTGTAATTTGTGCTAACCACGTAGATGAAGGTAGTAATATCTCCCGTTTAGCTTATACCTTTTCTCTGGTAGTGATCCGAGAACTTTGACCCGATACCCTTTACCACACCTTAATTACCACACAGCTACACACCCTCCTTGCTTCTAAGGAAGCACATACTCCCACTTTGACCTCTGACCAATACTCAGACCTTGACACCTATGTGTCGAATTAACCATGTTCCTCGATTATCATGCGACCAATACTTTTGATTCATTGCTCTTCGAATATTGTGCATAACATATTGCTCTTGTCCTTGATTTCCATGTTGTAGTGATTTATATTCAACACCAAGTGTTTTCGTAAGTTATCATGAATCACTTACCATCAATTCCTCATGGTTTTTTCAAACCCCATTTTGTTCCCTTGATCTACGCACACTATTTCTTTTTATCTCTCCGACGTATGTCTTTACCTCCGAATGAGTACTCTTCGAATTATATCTTTTTTAACATCGCACAACTTAATTTGAAGCCCTTGCTTTCTTTATATATGTCCATAAATCGAATGGTGACGTTGGCATGGTGTTTGGTTAAATCTCCAAACAAAATATTCGGTGGGAGTATAGTATATTTAAACTTTTTGTTAGTTTAAACATGGTGCCCATATTTAGGTAGTATATTTAAAATTTTAAATATTTAATTATAAATTATTAAAAATAATTTAAATATTAAATCATTTAAATATCTTTGGACCTTTGACCATAGCTTACAACCTTATTTCGTTTAGAGTTTTCCTTTGGGGTGATTAAAACATTATTCTGATAAATCAAATAACCATCTTTATCCCCTCTATATCCTGCTGAAAATATTGGTATTACTGATGACTTCATCTGGTGGCATCAATGGTGACATCAATGACAACTTTGACTTAGGGACTCAAAATGTCCAACAAATAACTTTAGACCAATAGGATATGGAGTACATACTAGTTTATAAGTATGCATCCTAAATATTTGTAGTACATATCAACATATTTCCCTTTATTTAACCATTACTTTGTATTTGCATGATCCCTTATTATTTGCATGCCCAAAATAAATTTTATAGCACCCAAATTCTTTATGTCAAATTTAGAAGATAACTAAGATATTAGTAACTTTTTCATCTCCTTATTGTTACCAATTAACAACATGTCATCCACATACAAAACAATGATAGAAAAAAATTTACCTTCTTTTTTCAAATACACACACGGATTTGCTTTACTTTTTCCAAGCCCAAGTGTCAAAACAAACCTATCAAATTTTGTGTTCTATATTCTTGGAGATTGATTCAAGTTATAAAGGGACTTTTTCAACTTGCATATCAAGTCCTCCTTACATTTTACCCTAAAGCATTCTAGTTGTGACATATATGTCTTCATAAATTTCACCATGTAAAAATATTATATTTACATCCATCTATTCTATTCCAAGATCAAAAGCAACAAAAATAGCCAACATAAACATAATTGAAGTTAGTTTATCCACAAAAGAAAAAATCTCGCCAAATTCAATTCCCTCAACTTGAGAATATCCTTTTGCTACCAGGTGATCTTGTACTTCTCCAACTTTTCTTCCACATTGTACTTCTTGAATACCCACTTACAAGCAATCAATTTTCTTCCAAGGGGTAATTTCATCAAGTTCCATGTCTTATTTTTATTCAAGGACTCCATTTCTTCTTCTATAGCCCTTTTCCAAGACTTATTCTCACTTAACTGAAGTACCTCCTTTACAATCTTGGGTTCTTCATCATAAATTGATATATTAAATGCAGAACAAAGATTTAAAGGGCTATACATTTTTGGGAGTCTTCTCACTCAATCTAATCTCTTGAAACTTGGAGTTCTAGGTTTTACATCTCCAACTTCCTTCTCACTTCTTCCTCTGAATTTTCCTCTTCAAACTCTCTATGTACTTCATCTTCTTCTATAGTGCCAGTTTCTACCATAGGTTATTCCTCCTATTCCAATTTTAATTAAACTATTTCAAGTTATTTGCTTGGTTGCATTTCATTTTTTCAGAACCCCTTTTGTTTCTCTAAAGATCACATTATGAATATAAATATTTTTTTTGTGTTTTTGGGTTCCACATCTTATATCCTTTAACACCAATACTATAACTCATAAATATGTATTTTCAAATTTATAGTCTAGCTTAGTCCTTTTCTATTTTAGGATATACATATAAGCATTGCAACCAAAAACCCTTATATGACTGAGAGAGGGTTTCTTACTAGTCCATACTTTCTATGGAGTCTTGTACACCAAATTTGAGGTAGTCATCTATTGATGAGGTAAAAAGAAATTAACATGACTTCTACCTAGAATTTTCTTTCTAACCCTACACCACTTAGCATGCTTCTGGCCTTATCCATCAATGTTTAGTTCATCCATTCTACAACTCCATTATGTTATGAAGTATACAAAGTTTTTTTTTGCATTTCTATTCCATAGTCCTTACAAAACTGCTCAAATTTATTATAAAAATACTCACCACCATTATCACTTCTCAAAACCTTTATATTTTTCTCTATATAATTTTCTACAAGAGATTTAGACTCTTTAAATTTATTGAAAACATCATATTTGTTCTATAAAAAAATTACATAGGTATTTCTTGAAAAGTCATACATAAATGTAATAAAATAGATAGATTTACCTAACGATAGTACTTTTGCAGGTCCAAACACATCACTACGAACTAGATGCAAAAATCAATATGATAGCGATTCCATATGAAGTCTACATGAGTCGAAAGCAATGTCGACTATGGCATCTGCTACACCATATTGTAGAATTTTAAGGGCTCTTGATCCGCAAACACTACGTGAAGTTGCCCTTCATGAGTGTATTTGAAACACTACGTGAAGTTGCCCTTCATGAGTGTATTTGAAACATTGATGCGTAATGGATGGGACACACTTCATATCCTGAATCCAAGGTCTACAGTACATGACACAAGGTTGATATGGTTTTGCACCCTACCTAGAAAGGTAGGACTATAGTACCAACGGTAGAGTATATTGTGTCATTGAATGCCCGAAGTTTGTAAGTGGGCGCAACAACATAGGATACTAGAAATCCTAGGTGTTTTAGTGCTTTGGTTGTTATGATATTGCTCGATGAACCAGTGTCTATAAGCACTCTTTTGTATGGTACCTCATTTATGCATGCAATGATATGCAAAGGAGGATCTACCACATCATTGACAATTTTCTTAAGCTCATGCTCATGAAATGTTATGACTGGTTCCTTGCACTGTTGCACATGACCTACAAAATCAATGAAGGAGTTAGACTCTTGTGGTTGCAACTCTAATGAATTTAAGATATCCATCAAGGCTTCCCTATGTAGAGGGGATTGTTGAATTATCTCATAGATGGATAATCTCGTTGATGTTGTCCTCAAGCTTTATGCAAGCTTGTTATTTATTGTTAATGTTGGCCTAGGTAGAAGGCCCTATACTACAGGTGGTGTAGGTTGTGACATAGTTGTAACATCACTCAAAGATATACGTGGTGCAACTAGGGTTGGATATCATCTATTCTTGGTCATAATACTAATCATTGCAACATACCCTTGCAAATGGTGAGTTGTTTGCACCTCATTCATTGGTTTAGAAGGCACTACCTGTACCTCATGAGTTGGCAATGGGTCTTTGTATATACCCATATGTTGATTGTTAGGTGCTATTGGAGCATCTACTTGAAGTTCATTCCTTTCAATCATGTATTGTACTAGATGTTTAAAACCATAGCATATTGGTAAATCATGGCCACTTTGTCGATGATATTTACAATACTGATCCTCTCGATGCCTCATAGGCTTTGGCTTCCCTGTATTTGGATCTATAGGCTTGATATTTGGTAGATTTAACAATTTTGCCACACACAATCGATCGAATAGAAAATCCATGAATTTAGTGAAAGGAGTAAATTATTGCTTAGATAAAGGTTGTTGATTCTATCCTTGGTTCGCTTGACCATTAGTATTATAACTCGCAAGAGGAGGTTGGGCTTTATAGTTCACCTTTGAAGGAGGTGTTTCTTGTATAGGCCCAAGGACATTTATGGTTAATTTATTAACTGTAGCAGGATTTGCAGGTGCTAAGCTACTATTTGGGTTCTTTTTCCATTCCTTATTTTGAGGCTTTGCTATTTCTCCCTCCTGGATTTTTATTTCCTCTATATTTCTAGCCTATGCTAGAGCTTCTTCCAAACTATGATAGTGTTGTAACTGCAATATTAGAGAGATGGGATTCAAGCAACTCTTTGAAAACAATCAAGTTAACTAAGATATTGAAAATAGATAAGGTAGCTTAGCTAAAAGTGTTTGGCACCTGTTTCCATAGTCAATTATTGACTCATCATCATATTGCTTTAACCCCGTAAGGTCTGTTAATATCACCCTCCTTTTTGTGTTAAAGATGAAATATTCTAAAAATGTGTCAGTGAATTGTTCAAATGTATGGATGTTGTGTCTTAGAAGTTTCTTGAACCACTCAATGGTAGAACCAGAGAGGGTACTCAAAAAGGTTCTCAGGAGCAATGCATCATTGTCCTATATGCTAAAGCACAAATTTAGAAATATAGTAACGTGCTCTTGAGCATCTTCTTCTCCCTTGAATCTATCTAGTTTTGGCATTTTGAAATTCTTAGGATATATCGGGGAAGGAATGGATGGATGTAGCGGTCGATTCTTCAACTGATGTAAAGTGGATTTTTGAAGCCCATTGCTAGTTGTCTTACCTTCTATAGTTTCTATGTGTGTAAGCAAAGCTTGATACGCATCCGAGGATTTAATTTTCTCTTCTTTGTTTTGAACCCTTGGAGGGGGGTGAGGAATATTAAGCATGGGTTGGGGTGGTTGATGAAGATCACCCATACCCTCAAAAGGTGCTTCTACATAATCCTCATTTTGTTCCAAGTAATCGTAAGCCCCATATGGTGTCTCAGGTATGGGCCTACAAGGAGGAACAAACACCTCTTGAAGGTGTTCTATATTAGTCCTATTATATACATTTTGTTTAGGCCTAGGAGGTCTAGCAGGCAAAATCAAATTAGGTCTAGGAGACCTATCTTGTTGGAAATTAGGTTTCCTCGAATGAGCCTCCTATCTACGCGTTTGGAGTAAGAACTCCATTATGCAAAGTTTCTTGAATTTGTAATTCAAGCCTTTCTTTTTCTAATTATTTTCATTGCTCTAGAATAAATAGGAAATTTTTGTTAAACCTAAGTTGATTAAACTTGGTTTGACAGATCAACATAATTCTTGATCAACTGATTAATATGATCAGTTGTATTAGGTCCAAGTGCTTTAGCATTGTTACCCTAATATCTATCCTATTTAGGAGGGTTCATGGGATCTATTACAAATTTCCCTCAATTGAGGGAGGCTATGTTTAAATTAGGCTCACCCCTAAACAAATGCTCTCGATAAGCTACTAGTGCAGATATACATCGTGCTTGCATTGACACATTTGAGTGATAGTTATATGGACTCTCATAAAGTATTCCCTCATAAACAAGAAAAGGTAAAGCAGAACTAGCTCGCTCATGGTGATGAGTATCATACTCATTATAATTTTTGAACCTTGGGGAAGGATGGTTTGAAATCTTAATATGATCGTTCAACCCTACCCTAGGTGAAAAATCATGCTATTGCACAACAATGTGAGGAGTAGCTCAAGAAGGCACGTGAATGCATGGTATTGCTCTATTGGGAAGTTCTCCATCACATGGTGACTCTTATCAAAATAAGGCATTAGAACATCTATATGAGGGACATGATTACCCCTATTTGGACTATTTCCTATGGGGGTACCCCGCATGGGAGTCCCTTGTTGGCTAGGTCCTCTTATTACTACCCTAGGAGTAACCATACATTCATATTCCACTAATCGAGTAGGGATATGGTTTCCTAAGTTGGTATTATCATCTGTGGGGTGCCACATGTAGGGGTCCCTTGCTGGCTAGGTCTCATTTCAACCCCTCTAGGGCCAATAAGAGTAGGTGATCACTAGGGAGGTATGACCATGTCCCTAGGATCTAGGCGAAGGTGCTTTACATCTTCTCCTTTACTCCCCGTAACATCCACCCTTAAATGGGCTTAGCTATAGGTATATACCATAGCTATGTACTCTGAACCACTATATGATTATTTTCTTTACACTTTTTATGAATTTGAAACAAATAAACAATAGATACATGCAAGAAAATAAATGATTGTCTTTTTTTACTTTTAAATGTGAGTCCTAAACTATTTGTTCTGTTTCAAGATGTGTTTCTTTGTAAATAAAAATACTTCTCGTGTTTTATATTTTTTGATGTAATACTCAAAAATTTTAAGTGGTTTTCATCTATATACTCATAGCTCAACAACCGGTACTAAAATTTTGGTCGCGTGAACCAACCAAAGTATGGGGATGAAATCCATACCTGATTAGGGAGCATAGATCCTACCGATCCTCACCCAACACACTGTGCACAGTGATACACCCCTCTAAGTAGGAATGCATGCTATTTTTTACACTTAGGATAGATCTTGGAGTCAGTATTGGCCAATAAAATAGGGTACGTAGGATTTGAGTCAATGGATGGATATGCAGCCCACTGTCATTGTACTCTATCAGTGATTGGTAATGAAGTCCAACTCACCAACGTTTAAGTGGATCGTGGTGTGTGTGTGTTCCTTTTAGAAACTTGAAATAAAATAATATAACATACAATTATGATTCACTAATATGCATAAAAGTATATTTTATATTCAGATTCATTAGTAGCATAAAAGAAAAGCACTAAAATCAACCACCTATATGAACTTAACCCTTTTGGAAAAGTGGCAAGCATTCAACCAGATAAAAAGCAATGATGCTACTATTCATTTTCCTATTTTTCTTAGTTTGATTAATAAAAAATTTATAACTACGAGATCTAACTTTCAAAAGCATGAAAGGAACAAGAAAAACTCAAATTAAATCTATTTTTAACAGTAAAATCACAAATTGACAGTGTAAAAAGCTGAAAATTTAAACCTATAACTTGTTGTTTCTGCAAATTTTTATAGAAATCCTCTGGTTTTGTGACCATACCTGGTGGGGATGATTAGTATTTTAGGGGCCATCCCATGTTGTGTCACCTAGCTGGTCATCCCTACCTGTGTCACCTAGCATAAAAGGGGTCATTTCTACTTAGAATGGTCAAAACTTGCAACATACAAAATAGAGAATGGAGGTCAAAATTAGCACATTCAATAGGAAAGAGATAAATAATCTCAAATACTGTGATCACCACTAAAGAAATTAAATTTATGGCACGCCTTATATGTGTTCTTTATTGAATGTAAAGCGATATTAAGTAAACATTACTAAGGAAACTGCGTGAATATGTAATCTATTGAAATGATGAATAATGTGCAATAAAATATGGTATATTCATCCTTGTATTTATTCATTCATGGATTCAAATGAGATTATAATACATCCCCCTTTGAGGTATTTCTTTTGATACATTTCAAAACTTGCAAAATACATTAGGGATCTAATCCCTTCAAGGAGGTTTATGGCATGCTTCAACGTTCCTTTCGCATCCCAAACTCAAGAGCTATTCTTGAGCCTATCCTTCTATGATTCCTAGCTCCTCCCTTCTATATATAATACCTGCACCTACACACAAGATACTGAAAGGGGTTAATATCATATGATTTTATTGGTTCATAACCTTGCAGACATAGAAAGCATGCATCTAGGATTAAAAAAACTTATCTATAATAAATAAAAACAACTACAAATGATATATAATTTAAGCATTATGATATCTAGATGGTGACCTATCCAAAAAACATGCACCTATCTAATGCATCAATCAAAATCAACATGAAAGCATAAAATGATAAACAAGATTGCATATGACGAGAAAATGGATGTTTCTTTTATTAATATTGAAAATGAATCTCAGTTACAATCATACCCCTCTTAGGGTCACCCAAATGTTGATACAATTGATACAATTCCAAAGCCCCCAATGCGGTAGGAACAATACTAATGCTCTCTAAATACTCACAAACTACTCTAGGGTGGAGTTGACCCTATTCTTCGCATTGAGGAAGGAATTGAATGATTGAACCTCCTTCGAACC
>JAQPPZ010011446.1:0-46527 GCA_028583015.1 Wollemia nobilis
AAATTGAAGCTCATTCTTCACACCCATGCATTTATTTATGAAATTTTAATTTTATTTTTATTTTTTTAGTCACCGAAGTTTAAAAAAAATCTGCAAAAGGAAGGGTTAGAAAAATAAAAATAAAATTATGGAAAATGGACCAGAAAGCCAAAAATATTAAAACACATTATAGTCAGTATGATGTCGCCCTACTCATTGTAGCTCTTTTCGAGAGCTTTCCGAAAATATGCACTAATAGTCAATCCGAGCAACGAGCGAGGAGTTATGACCCCGAGAAGTTTTACCCCCAAAATTCAAAATGATGGCCAATGGAATGTCGTATGAACTACCCCCTTTAATGAAATTGTAATTTTCATAAAGGGAAGTTCATTTATTGTCTGTGAATGCAAATGCAAAGCCTGAAAATCGATTTACCTTCAAAATATGAAAAAAATGTGAAATTTCGAAATTATAAAAATCCTTATAAAATAACAACTTTAAATAATTTTTATAAATTCGAAATGACTTCAGAATGAGATCAAAATTATTTCGGATGAAATATTGAAGCTCATTCTTCACACCCATGCATTTATTTATGAAATTTTATTTTTATTTTTATTTTAGTCATCGAAGTTTAAAAAAATCTGCAAAAGGAAGGGTTAGAAAAATAAAAATAAAATTCTGGAAAATGGACCAGAAAGCCAAAAATATTAAAACACACTACAGTTAGTATGATTGTCCTACATTGTTGTAGCTCTTTTTGAGAGCTTTCCAAAAATATGCACTAATAGTCAATCCGAGCAACGAGCGAGGAGTTATGACCTCGAGAAGTTTTACCCCAAAATTCAAAATGATGGCCAATGGAATGTCGTATGAACTACCCCCTTTAATGAAATTGTAATTTTCATAAAGGGAAGTTCATTTATTATCTGTGAATGCAAATGCAAAGCCTAAAAATCGATTTACCTTCAAAATATGAAAAAATTTGAAATTATAAAAATCCTTATAAAATAACAACTTTAAATAATTTTTATAAATTCAAAATGACTTCAGAATGAGATCAAAATTATTTCGGATGAAATATTGAAGCTCATTCTTCACACCCATGCATTTATTTATGAAATTTTATTTTTTTTTATTTTTATTTTAGTCATCAAAGTTTAAAAAAATCTACAAAAGGAAGGGTTAGAAAAATAAAAATAAAATTATGGAAAATGGACCAAAAAGCCAAAAATATTAAAACACACTATAATCAATATGATGTCGCCCTACATTATTGTAGCTCTTTTCGAGAACTTTTCAAAAATATGCACTAATAGTCAATCCGAGCAACGAGCGAGGAGTTATGACCCTAGGAAGTTTTACCCCAAAATTCAAAATGATGGCCAATGGAATGTCGTATGAACTACCCCCTTTAATGAAATTGTAATTTTCATAAAGGGAAGTTCATTTATTATCTGTGAATGCAAATGCAAAGCCTGAAAATCGATTTACCTTCAAAATATGAAAAAATGTGAAATTCCAAAATTATAAAAATCCTTATAAAATAACAACTTTAAATAATTTTTATAAATTCGAAATGACTTCAGAATGAGATCAAAATTATTTCGGATGAAATATTGAAGCTCATTCTTCACACCCATGCATTTATTTATGAAATTTTAATTTTTTTATTTTTATTTTAGTCATCAAAGTTTAAAAAAATCTGCAAAAAGAAGGGTTAGAAAAATAAAAATAAAATTATAGAAAATGGACTAGAAAGCCAAAAATGTTAAAACACACTACATTCAGTATGATTTCACCCTACATTGTTGTAGCTCTTTTCGAGAGCTTTACAAAAATATGCACTAATAGTCAATCCGAGCAACGAGCGAGGAGTTATGACCTCAGGAAGTTTTACCCCCAAAATTCAAAATGATGGCCAATGGAATGTCATATGAACTACCCCCTTTAATGAAATTGTAATTTTCATAAAGGGAAGTTCATTTATTATCTATGAATGCAAATGCAAAGCCTAAAAATCGATTTACCTTCAAAATATGAAAAAAATATGAAATTCCAAAATTATAAAAATCCTTATAAAATAACAACTTTAAATAATTTTTATAAATTCAAAATGACTTCAGAATGAGATCAAAATTATTTCGGATGAAATATTGAAGCTCATTCTTCACACCCATGCATTTATTTATGAAATTTTAATTTTTTTTATTTTATTTTAGTCACGAAAGTTTAAAAAAATCTGCAAAAGGAAGGGTTAGAAAAATAAAAATAAAATTTAGAAAATGGACCAGAAAGCTGAAAATGTTAAAACACACTACAGTTAGTATGATGTCACCCTATGTTGTTGTAGCTCTTTTCAGGAGCTTTATGAAAATATGCACTAATAGTCAATCCGAGCAACGAGCGAGGAGTTATGACCCTAGGAAGTTTTACCCCAAAATTCAAAATGATGGCCAATGGAATGTCGTATGAACTACCCCCTTTAATGAAATTGTAATTTTCATAAAGGGAAGTTCATTTATTATCTATGAATGCAAATGCAAAGCCTAAAAATCGATTTACCTTCAAAATATGAAATTATAAAATTATAAAAATCCTTATAAAATAACTTTAAATAATTTTTATAAATTCAAAATGACTTCAGAATGAGATCAAAATTATTTCGGATGAAATATTGAAGCTCATTCTTCACACCCATGCATTTATTTATGAAATTTTAATTTTTTATTTTAGTCATCAAAGTTAAAAAAATCTACAAAAGGAAGGGTTAGAAAAATAAAAATAAAATTATAAAAAATGGACCAAAAAGCCAAAAATATTAAAACACACTATAATCAGTATGATGTCACCCTACATTATTGTAGCTATTTTCGAGAGCTTTTCAAAAATATGCACTAATAGTCAATCCGAGCAACGAGCGAGGAGTTATGACCCTAGGAAGTTTTACCCCCAAAATTCAAAATGATGGCCAATGGAATGTCGTATGAACTACCCCCTTTAATGAAATTGTAATTTTCATAAAGGGAAGTTCATTTATTATCTGTGAATGCAAATGCAAAGCCTAAAATCGATTTACCTTCAAAATATGAAAAAATATGAAATTCTCAAAATTATAAAAATCCTTATAAAAAACCAACTTTAAATAATTTTTATAAATTCAAAATGACTTCAGAATGAGATCAAAATTATTTCGAATGAAATATTGAAGCTCATTCTTCACACCCATGCATTTATTTATGAAATTTTATTTTTATTTTTATTTTAGTCATCAAAGTTTAAAAAAATCTGCAAAAGGAAGGGTTAGAAAAATAAAAATAAAATTATAGAAAATGGACCAGAAAGCCAAAAATGTTAAAACACACTACAATTCAGTATGATGTCGCCCTACATTATTGTAGCTCTTTTCGAGAGCTTTCCGAAAATATGCACTAATAGTCAATCCGAGCAACGAGCGAGGAGTTATGACCCTGAGAAGTTTTACCCCAAAATTCAAAATGATGACCAATGGAATGTCGTATGAACTACCCCCTTTAATGAAATTGTAATTTTCATAAAGGAAGTTCATTTATTATCTGTGAATGCAAATGCAAAGCCTGAAAATCGATTTACCTTCAAAATATGAAATTTTAAAATTATAAAAATCCTTATAAACAACAACTTTAAATAATTTTTATAAATTTGAAATGACTTCAGAATGAGATCAAAATTATTTCGGATGAAATATTGAAGCTCATTCTTCACACCCATGCATTTATTTATGAAAATTAATTTTTTATTTTATTTTAGTCATCAAAGTTTAAAAAAATCTACAAAAGGAAGGGTTAGAAAAATAAAAATAAAATTATAGAAAATGGACCAGAAAGCCAAAAATATTAAAACACACTATATTAGTATGATTTCACCCTACATTGTTGTAGCTCTTTTAAGAGCTTTTAAAAATATGCACTAATAGTCAATCCGAGCAACGAGCGAGGAGTTATGACCCTAGGAAGTTTTAACCCCAAAATTCAAAATGATGGCCAATGGAATGTCATATGAACTACCCCCTTTAATGAAATTGTAATTTTCATAAATGGAAGTTCATTTATTATCTATGAATGCAAATGCAAAGCCTAAAAATCGATTTACCTTCAAAATATGAAAAAATATGAAATTCCAAAATTATAAAAATCCTTATAAAACAACTTTAAATAATTTTTATAAATTCAAAATGACTTCAGAATGAGATCAAAATTATTTCAGATGAAATATTGAAGCTCATTCTTCACACCCATGCATTTATTTATGAAATTTTAATTTTTATTTTATTTTAGTCACCAAAGTTTAAAAAAATCTACAAAAGGAAGGGTTAGAAAAATAAAAATAAAATTCTAGAAAATAGACTAGAAAGCCAAAAATATTAAAACACACTACAGTTAGTATGATGTCACCCTACATTATTGTAGCTCTTTTGAGAGCTTTCCAAAAATATGCACTAATAGTCAATCCGAGCAACGAGCGAGGAGTTATGACCCTAGAAGTTTTACCCCAAAATTCAAAATGATGGCCAATGGAATATCGTATGAACTACCCCCTTTAATGAAATTGTAATTTTCATAAAGGGAAGTTCATTTATTATCTATGAATGCAAATGCAAAGCCTGAAAATCGATTTACCTTCAAAATATGAAAAAAATATGAAAATTCAAAATTATAAAAATCCTTATAAAAACAACTTTAAATAATTTTTATAAATTTCAAAATGGCTTCAGAATGAGATCAAGATTATTTCGGATGAAATATTGAAGCTCATTCTTACACACCCATGCATTTATTTATGAAATTTTTTTTTTTAATTTTTATTTTAGTCATCAAGTTAAACAAATCTACAAAAGGAAGGGTTAGAAAAATAAAAATAAAATTATAAAAAATGGACCAAAAAGCAAAAATATTAAAACACACTACAGTTAGTATGATGTCACCCTACATTATTGTAGCTATTTTCAAGAGCTTTCTAAAAATATGCACTAATAGTCAATCCGAGCAACGAGCGAGGAGTTATGACCCAGGAAGTTTTACCCCAAAATTCAAAATGATGGCCAATGGAATGTCATATGAACTACCCCCTTTAATGAAATTGTAATTTTCATAAAGAGAAGTTCATTTATTATCTGTGAATGCAAATGCAAAGCCTAAAAATCGATTTACCTTCAAAATATGAAAAAAATGTGAAATTTCAAAATTATAAAAATCCTTATAAAATAACAACTTTAAATAATTTTTATAAATTTAAAATGACTTCAGAATGAGATCAAAATTATTTCAGATGAAATATTGAAGCTCATTCTTCACACCCATGCATTTATTTATGAAATTTTAATTTTTTTATTTTAGTCATCAAAGTTTAAAAAAATCTACAAAAGGAAGGGTTAGAAAAATAAAAATAAAATTATAAAAAATGGACCAGAAAGCCAAAAATATTAAAACACACTACAGTCAGTATGATGTCACCCTACATTGTTGTAGCTCTTTTCGAGAGCTTTCAAAAATATGCACTAATAGTCAATCCGAGCAACGAGCGAGGAGTTATGACCCGAGAAGTTTTACCCCCAAAATTCAAAATGATGGCCAATGGAATGTCATATGAACTACCCCCTTTAATGAAATTGTAATTTTCATAAAGGAAGTTCATTTATTGTCTATGAATGCAAATGCAAAGCCTGAAAATCGATTTACCTTCAAAATATGAAAAAATATGAAATTCCGAAATTATAAAAATCCTTATAAAATAACAACTTTAAATAATTTTTATAAATTCAAAATGACTTCAGAATGAGATCAAAATTATTTTAGATGAAATATTGAAGCTCATTCTTCACACCCATGCATTTATTTATGAAATTTTATTTTTTTATTTTTATTTTAGTCATCGAAGTTTAAAAAAATCTACAAAAGGAAGGGTTAGAAAAATAAAAATAAAATTCTAGAAAATGGACAGAAAGCAAAAATGTTAAAACACACTATAGTCAATATGATGTCACCCTACATTATTGTAGCTCTTTTCGAGATCTTTCCAAAAATATGCACTAATAGTCAATCCGAGCAACGAGCGAGGAGTTATGACCCGAGAAGTTTTACCCCAAAATTCAAAATGATGGCCAATGGAATGTCGTATGAACTACCCCCTTTAATGAAATTATAATTTTCATAAAGGGAAGTTCATTTATTATCTATGAATGCAAATGCAAAGCCTGAAAATCGATTTACCTTCAAAATATGAAAAAAATATGAAATTTCAAAATTATAAAAATCCTTATAAAAACAACTTTAAATAATTTTTATAAATTTAAAATGACTTCAGAATGAGATCAAAATTATTTCGGATGAAATATTGAAGCTCATTCTTCACACCCATGCATTTATTTATGAAATTTTATTTTTTAATTTTTATTTTAGTCATCAAAGTTTAAAAAAATCTACAAAAGGAAGGGTTAGAAAAATAAAAATAAAATTCTAAAAAATGGACCAGAAAGCAAAAATATTAAAACACACTACAGTCAGTATGATGTCGCCCTACATTATTGTAGCTCTTTTCGAGAGCTTTCCAAAAATATGCACTAATAGTCAATCCGAGCAACGAGCGAGGAGTTATGACCTCAGGAAGTTTTACCCCAAAATTCAAAATGATGGCCAATGGAATGTCATATGAACTACCCCCTTTAATGAAATTGTAATTTTCATAAAGGGAAGTTCATTTATTATCTGTGAATGCAAATGCAAAGCCTGAAAATCGATTTACCTTCAAAATATGAAAAAAATGTGAAATTTCAAAATTATAAAAATCCTTATAAAAATACAACTTTAAATAATTTTATAAAATTCAAAATGACTTCAGAATGAGATCAAAATTATTTCAGATGAAATATTGAAGCTCATTCTTCACACCCATGCATTTATTTATGAAATTTTAATTTTTTTATTTTTATTTTAGTCATCAAAGTTTAAAAAAAATCTACAAAAGGAAGGGTTAGAAAAATAAAAATAAAATTATAAAAAATGGACCAGAAAGCCAAAAATATTAAAACACACTACAATCAGTATGATGTCACCCTACCCCATTGTAGCTCTTTTCGAGAGCTTTCCAAAAATATGCACTAATAGTCAATCCGAGCAACGAGCGAGGAGTTATGACCTGGAAGTTTTACCCCCAAAATTCAAAATGATGGCCAATGGAATGTCGTATGAACTACCCCCTTTAATGAAATTGTAATTTTCATAAAGGGAAGTTCATTTATTATCTATGAATGCAAATGCAAAGCCTAAAAATCGATTTACCTTCAAAATATGAAAAAAATATGAAATTCTAAAATTATAAAAATCCTTATAAAACAACTTTAAATAATTTTTATAAATTCAAAATGACTTTAGAATGAGATCAAAATTATTTCAGATGAAATATTGAAGCTCATTCTTCACACCCATGCATTTATTTATGAAATTTTAATTTTATTTTAGTCATCAAAGTTTTAAAAAATCTACAAAAGGAAGGGTTAGAAAAATAAAAATAAAATTCTAAAAAATGGACCAGAAAGCCAAAATATTAAAACACACTATAGTCAGTATGATGTCATCCTACGTTATTGTAGCTCTTTTCGAGAGCTTTCCAAAAATATGCACTAATAGTCAATCCGAGCAACGAGCGAGGAGTTATGACCCTAGGAAGTTTTACCCCAAAATTCAAAATGATGGCCAATGGAATGTCGTATGAACTACCCCCTTTAATGAAATTGTAATTTTCATAAAGGGAAGTTCATTTATTATCTATGAATGCAAATGCAAAGCCTGAAAATCGATTTACCTTCAAAATATGAAAAAAATATGAAATTCTAAAATTATAAAAATCCTTATAAAACATCAACTTTAAATAATTTTTATAAATTCAAAATGACTTCAGAATGAGATCAAAATTATTTCAGATGAAATATTGAAGCTCATTCTTCACACCCATGCATTTATTTATGAAATTTTAATTTTTTTATTTTTATTTTAGTCATCAAAGTTTAAAAAAAATCTACAAAAGGAAGGGTTAGAAAAATAAAAATAAAATTATAAAAAATGGACAAAAGCAAAAATATTAAAACACACTATAGTCAATATGATGCCTCCCTACATTATTGTAGCTCTTTTCGAGAGCTTTCAAAAATATGCACTAATAGTCAATCCGAGCAACGAGCGAGGAGTTATGACCTCAGAAGTTTTACCCCAAAATTCAAAATGATGGCCAATGGAATGTCGTATGAACTACCCCCTTTAATGAAATTGTAATTTTCATAAAGGGAAGTTCATTTATTATCTATGAATGCAAATGCAAAGCCTAAAAATCGATTTACCTTCAAAATATGAAAAAATGTGAAATTTTAAAATTATAAAAATCCTTATAAAATAACTTTAAATAATTTTTATAAATTTAAAATGACTTCAGAATGAGATCAAAATTATTTCGGATGAAATATTGAAGCTCATTCTTCACACCCATGCATTTATTTATGAAATTTTAATTTTTTTAATTTTATTTTAGTCACAAGTTTAAAAAATCTACAAAGGAAGGGTTAGAAAAATAAAAATAAAATTATAAAAAATGGACCAGAAAGCAAAAATATTAAAACACACTATAGTAATATGATGACGCCCTACGTTATTGTAGCTCTTTTCGAGAGCTTTTCGAAAATATGCACTAATAGTCAATCCGAGCAACGAGCGAGGAGTTATGACCCTTAGAAAGTTTTACCCCAAAATTCAAAATGATGGCCAATGGAATGTCGTATGAACTACCCCCTTTAATGAAATTATAATTTTCATAAAGGGAAGTTCATTTATTATCTATGAATGCAAATGCAAAGCCTAAAAATCGATTTACCTTCAAAATATGAAAAAATATGAAATTTTAAAATTATAAAAATCCTTATAAAAACAACTTTAAATAATTTTTATAAATTCAAAATGACTTCAGAATGAGATCAAAATTATTTCAGATGAAATATTGAAGCTCATTCTTCACACCCATGCATTTATTTATGAAATTTTATTTTTTTATTTTTATTTTAGTCACCAAAGTTTAAAAAAATCTACAAAAGGAAGGGTTAGAAAATAAAAATAAAATTATGAAAAATGGACCAGAAAGCCAAAAATATTAAAACACACTATAGTCAGTATGATGTCTCCCTACACTATTGTAGCTCTTTTCGAGAGCTTTCAAAAATATGCACTAATAGTCAATCCGAGCAACGAGCGAGGAGTTATGACCTTAGAAGTTTTACCCCAAAATTCAAAATGATGGCCAATGGAATGTCATATGAACTACCCCCTTTAATGAAATTGTAATTTTCATAAAGGGAAGTTCATTTATTATCTATGAATGCAAATGCAAAGCCTGAAAATCGATTTACCTTCAAAATATGAAAAAATATGAAATTTTAAAATTATAAAAATCCTTATAAAACAACAACTTTAAATAATTTTTATAAATTCAAAATGACTTCAGAATGAGATCAAAATTATTTCAGATGAAATATTGAAGCTCATTCTTCACACCCATGCATTTATTTATGAAATTTTATTTTATTTTTATTTTAGTCACCGAAGTTTTAAAAAATCTACAAAAGGAAGGGTTAGAAAAATAAAAATAAAATTCTAAAAAATGGACTAGAAAGCAAAAAATATTAAAACACACTATAATTAGTATGATTTCGCCCTACATTGTTGTAGCTCTTTTCGAGAGCTTTCGAAAAACATGCACTAATAGTCAATCCGAGCAACGAGCGAGGAGTTATGACCCAGAGAAGTTTTACCCCCAAAATTCAAAATGATGGCCAATGGAATGTCGTATGAACTACCCCCTTTAATGAAATTGTAATTTTCATAAAGGGAAGTTCATTTATTATCTATGAATGCAAATGCAAAGCCTAAAAATCGATTTACCTTCAAAATATGAAAAAAATGAAATTTCAAAATTATAAAAATCCTTATAAAACAACTTTAAATAATTTTTATAAATTTAAAATGACTTCAGAATGAGATCAAAATTATTTCGGATGAAATATTGAAGCTCATTCTTCACACCCATGCATTTATTTATGAAATTTTATTTTTTTATTTTTATTTTAGTCACAAAGTTTAAAAAAATCTACAAAAGGAAGGGTTAGAAAAATAAAAATAAAATTATAAAAATGGACCAGAAAGCAAAAATGTTAAAACACACTACATTAATATGATTTCACCCTACATTGTTGTAGCTCTTTTCGAGAGCTTTCCAAAAATATGCACTAATAGTCAATCCGAGCAACGAGCGAGGAGTTATGACCCCAGGAAGTTTTACCCCAAAATTCAAAATGATGGCCAATGGAATGTCATATGAACTACCCCCTTTAATGAAATTGTAATTTTCATAAAGGGAAGTTCATTTATTATCTGTGAATGCAAATGCAAAGCCTAAAAATCGATTTACCTTCAAAATATGAAAAAATATGAAATTTCAAAATTATAAAAATCCTTATAAAACATCAACTTTAAATAATTTTTATAAATTCAAAATGACTTCAGAATGAGATCAAAATTATTTCGGATGAAATATTGAAGCTCATTCTTCACACCCATGCATTTATTTATGAAATTTTATTTTTTTATTTTTATTTTAGTCATCAAAGTTTAAAAAAATCTACAAAAGGAAGGGTTAGAAAAATAAAAATAAAATTATGAAAAATGGACCAAAAAGCCAAAAATGTTAAAACACACTATAGTCAGTATGATGTCGCCCTACATTATTGTAGCTCTTTTCGAGAGCTTTTCAAAAATATGCACTAATAGTCAATCCGAGCAACGAGCGAGGAGTTATGACCCCAGGAAGTTTTACCCCAAAATTCAAAATGATGGCCAATGGAATGTCGTATGAACTACCCCCTTTAATGAAATTGTAATTTTCATAAAGGGAAGTTCATTTATTATCTATGAATGCAAATGCAAAGCCTAAAAATCGATTTACCTTCAAAATATGAAAAAATATGAAATTCCAAAATTATAAAAATCCTTATAAAACAACAACTTTAAATAATTTTTATAAATTTAAAATGACTTCAGAATGAGATCAAAATTATTTCGGATGAAATATTGAAGCTCATTCTTCACACCCATGCATTTATTTATGAAATTTTAATTTTTTTATTTTTATTTTAGTCTCAAAGTTTAAAAAATCTACAAAAGGAAGGGTTAGAAAAATAAAAATAAAATTCTAAAAAATGGACCAGAAAGCAAAAATGTTAAAACACACTACAATTAGTATGATGTCGTCCTATTGTTGTAGCTCTTTTGAGAGCTTTCCAAAAATATGCACTAATAGTCAATCCGAGCAACGAGCGAGGAGTTATGACCCCAGAAGTTTTACCCCAAAATTCAAAATGATGGCCAATGGAATGTCATATGAACTACCCCCTTTAATGAAATTGTAATTTTCATAAAGGGAAGTTCATTTATTATCTATGAATGCAAATGCAAAGCCTAAAAATCGATTTACCTTCAAAATATGAAAAAAATGTGAAATTTCAAAATTATAAAAATCCTTATAAAAAACAACTTTAAATAATTTTTATAAATTCAAAATGACTTCAGAATGAGATCAAAATTATTTCAGATGAAATATTGAAGCTCATTCTTCACACCCATGCATTTATTTATGAAATTTTAATTTTTTATTTTTATTTTAGTCACCAAAGTTTAAAAAAATCTACAAAAGGAAGGGTTAGAAAAATAAAAATAAAATTATGAAAAATGGACCAAAAAGCCAAAAATATTAAAACACACTATAGTTAGTATGATTTCGCCCTACATTGTTGTAGCTCTTTTCGAGAGCTTTCGAAAATATGCACTAATAGTCAATCCGAGCAACGAGCGAGGAGTTATGACCCCGAGAAGTTTTACCCCCAAAATTCAAAATGATGGCCAATGGAATGTCGTATGAACTACCCCCTTTAATGAAATTATAATTTTCATAAAGGGAAGTTCATTTATTATCTGTGAATGCAAATGCAAAGCCTAAAAATCGATTTACCTTCAAAATATGAAAAAATATGAAATTTCAAAATTATAAAAATCCTTATAAAATAACAACTTTAAATAATTTTTATAAATTCAAAATGACTTCAGAATGAGATCAAAATTATTTCGGATGAAATATTGAAGCTCATTCTTCACACCCATGCATTTATTTATGAAATTTTAATTTTTTTATTTTTATTTTAGTCGCCAAGTTAAAAAAATCTACAAAAGGAAGGGTTAGAAAAATAAAAATAAAATTCTAAAAAATGGACCAGAAAGCCAAAAATGTTAAAACACACTATAGTCAGTATGATGTCACCCTACATTATTGTAGCTCTTTTCGAGAGCTTTCAAAAATATGCACTAATAGTCAATCCGAGCAACGAGCGAGGAGTTATGACCCCAGGAAGTTTTACCCCAAAATTCAAAATGATGGCCAATGGAATGTCATATGAACTACCCCCTTTAATGAAATTATAATTTTCATAAAGGAAGTTCATTTATTGTCTATGAATGCAAATGCAAAGCCTAAAAATCGATTTACCTTCAAAATATGAAAAAATATGAAATTTCAAAATTATAAAAATCCTTATAAAATAACAACTTTAAATAATTTTTATAAATTCAAAATGACTTCAGAATGAGATCAAAATTATTTCGGATGAAATATTGAAGCTCATTCTTCACACCCATGCATTTATTTATGAAATTTTAATTTTTATTTTTATTTTAGTCATCAAAGTTTAAAAAAATCTACAAAAGGAAGGGTTAGAAAAATAAAAATAAAATTATGAAAAATAGACCAGAAAGCCAAAAATGTTAAAACACACTACAGTCAGTATGATGTCGCCCTACATTGTTGTAGCTCTTTTCGAGAGCTTTCAAAAATATGCACTAATAGTCAATCCGAGCAACGAGCGAGGAGTTATGACCCGAGAAGTTTTACCCCCAAAATTCAAAATGATGGCCAATGGAATGTCGTATGAACTACCCCCTTTAATGAAATTGTAATTTTCATAAAGAGAAGTTCATTTATTATCTATGAATGCAAATGCAAAGCCTAAAAATCGATTTACCTTCAAAATATGAAAAAAATGTGAAATTTCAAAATTATAAAAATCCTTATAAAATAACAACTTTAAATAATTTTTATAAATTTAAAATGACTTCAAAATGAGATCAAAATTATTTCGGATGAAATATTGAAGCTCATTCTTCACACCCATGCATTTATTTATGAAATTTTAATTTTTTTATTTTTATTTTAGTCATCAAAGTTTAAAAAAATCTACAAAAGGAAGGGTTAGAAAAATAAAAATAAAATTATAAAAAATGGACCAAAAGTCAAAAATATTAAAACACACTACAGTCAGTATGATGTCACCCTACATTATTGTAGCTCTTTTCGAGAGCTTTCCAAAAATATGCACTAATAGTCAATCCGAGCAACGAGCGAGGAGTTATGACCCGAGAAGTTTTACCCCCAAAATTCAAAATGATGGCCAATGGAATGTCATATGAACTACCCCCTTTAATGAAATTGTAATTTTCATAAAGGGAAGTTCATTTATTATCTATGAATGCAAATGCAAAGCCTAAAAATCGATTTACCTTCAAAATATGAAAAAAATGTGAAATTCCAAAATTATAAAAATCCTTATAAAATAACAACTTTAAATAATTTTTATAAATTCAAAATGACTTCAGAATGAGATCAAAATTATTTCAGATGAAATATTGAAGCTCATTCTTCACACCCATGCATTTATTTATGAAATTTTAATTTTTTTATTTTTATTTTAGTCATCAAAGTTTAAAAAAATCTACAAAAGGAAGGGTTAGAAAAATAAAAATAAAATTCTAAAAAATGGACCAAAAACCAAAAATATTAAAACACACTACAATTAGTATGATGTCGCCATACATTGTTGTAGCTCTTTTCAAAGCTTTACAAAAATATGCACTAATAGTCAATCCGAGCAACGAGCGAGGAGTTATGACCCTAGGAAGTTTTACCCCCAAAATTCAAAATGATGGCCAATGGAATGTCGTATGAACTACCCCCTTTAATGAAATTGTAATTTTCATAAAGGGAAGTTCATTTATTATCTGTGAATGCAAATGCAAAGCCTGAAAATCGATTTACCTTCAAAATATGAAAAAAATGTGAAATTCCAAAATTATAAAAATCCTTATAAAACAACTTTAAATAATTTTTATAAATTCAAAATGACTTCAGAATGAGATCAAAATTATTTCGGATGAAATATTGAAGCTCATTCTTCACACCCATGCATTTATTTATGAAATTTTAATTTTTTTTATTTTAGTCACCAAAGTTAAAAAAATCTACAAAAGGAAGGGTTAGAAAAATAAAAATAAAATTATAAAAAATGGACCAGAAAGCCAAAAATATTAAAACACACTATAGTCAGTATGATGTCACCCTACATTATTGTAGCTCTTTTCAAGAGCTTTTCGAAAATATGCACTAATAGTCAATCCGAGCAACGAGCGAGGAGTTATGACCCGGGAAGTTTTAACCCCAAAATTCAAAATGATGGCCAATGGAATGTCGTATGAACTACCCCCTTTAATGAAATTGTAATTTTCATAAAGGGAAGTTCATTTATTATCTATGAATGCAAATGCAAAGCCTAAAAATCGATTTGCCTTCAAAATATGAAATTTTGAAATTATAAAAATCCTTATAAAAACAACTTTAAATAATTTTTATAAATTTAAAATGACTTCAGAATGAGATCAAAATTATTTTGGATGAAATATTGAAGCTCATTCTTCACACCCATGTATTTATTTATGAAATTTTAATTTTTTTAATTTTATTTTAGTCACCAAAGTTTAAAAAAATCTACAAAAGGAAGGGTTAGAAAAATAAAAATAAAATTATAAAAAATGGACCAGAAAGCCAAAAATGTTAAAACACACTACATTTAATATTATGTCACCCTACATTATTGTAGCTCTTTTTGAGAGCTTTTCGAAAATATGCACTAATAGTCAATCCGAGCAACGAGCGAGGAGTTATGACCCCAGGAAGTTTTACCCCAAAATTCAAAATGATGGCCAATGGAATGTCGTATGAACTACCCCCTTTAATGAAATTGTAATTTTCATAAAGGGAAGTTCATTTATTATCTATGAATGCAAATGCAAAGCCTGAAAATCGATTTACCTTCAAAATATGAAAAAAATGTGAAATTCCAAAATTATAAAAATCCTTATAAAAACAACTTTAAATAATTTTTATAAATTCAAAATGACTTCAGAATGAGATCAAAATTATTTCAGATGAAATATTGAAGCTCATTCTTCACACCCATGCATTTATTTATGAAATTTTATTTTTTTATTTTTATTTTAGTCATCAAAGTTTAAAAAAATCTGCAAAAGGAAGGGTTAGAAAAATAAAAATAAAATTATAAAAAATGGACCAAAAACCAAAAATATTAAAACACACTACAATTAGTATGATGTCCTACTTATTGTAGCTCTTTTCAAGAGCTTTCAAAAATATGCACTAATAGTCAATCCGAGCAACGAGCGAGGAGTTATGACCTCAGAAGTTTTACCCCCAAAATTCAAAATGATGGCCAATGGAATGTCGTATGAACTACCCCCTTTAATGAAATTGTAATTTTCATAAAGGAAGTTCATTTATTATCTATGAATGCAAATGCAAAGCCTGAAAATCGATTTACCTTCAAAATATGAAAAAAATAAAATTCTAAAATTATAAAAATCCTTATAAAATAACAACTTTAAATAATTTTTATAAATTCAAAATGACTTTAGAATGAGATCAAAATTATTTCGGATGAAATATTGAAGCTCATTCTTCACACCCATGCATTTATTTATGAAATTTTAATTTTATTTTAGTCATCAAAGTTTAAAAAAATCTACAAAAGGAAGGGTTAGAAAAATAAAAATAAAATTATAGAAAATGGACTAGAAAGCCAAAAATGTTAAAACACACTACAGTCAGTATGATGTCGCCTACTTATTGTAGCTCTTTTAAGAGTTTTCGAAAATATGCACTAATAGTCAATCCGAGCAACGAGCGAGGAGTTATGACCCTAGGAAGTTTTACCCCAAAATTCAAAATGATGGCCAATGGAATGTCGTATGAACTACCCCCTTTAATGAAATTGTAATTTTCATAAAGGGAAGTTCATTTATTATCTGTGAATGCAAATGCAAAGCCTGAAAATCGATTTACCTTCAAAATATGAAAAAAATGTGAAATTTCAAAATTATAAAAATCCTTATAAAATAACAACTTTAAATAATTTTTATAAATTCGAAATGACTTATAATGAGATCAAAATTATTTAGGATGAAATATTGAAGCTCATTCTTCACACCCATGCATTTATTTATGAAATTTAATTTTTTAAATTTTTATATTAGTCGCGGAAGTTTAAAAAATCTACAAAAGGAAGGGTTAGAAAAATAAAAATAAAATTCTAGAAAATGGACGAGAAAGCCAAAAATATTAAAACACACTACAATTAGTATGATGTCACCCTACATTGTTGTAGCTCTTTTCGAGAGCTTTCCAAAAATATGCACTAATAGTCAATCCGAGCAACGAGCGAGGAGTTATGACCCCAGGAAGTTTTACCCCAAAATTCAAAATGATGGCCAATGGAATGTCATATGAACTACCCCCTTTAATGAAATTGTAATTTTCATAAAGGGAAGTTCATTTATTATCTATGAATGCAAATGCAAAGCCTGAAAATCGATTTACCTTCAAAATATGAAAAAATATGAAATTCTAAAATTATAAAAATCCTTATAAAACAACTTTAAATAATTTTTATAAATTTGAAATGACTTCAGAATGAGATCAAAATTATTTCGGATGAAATATTGAAGCTCATTCTTCACACCCATACATTTATTTATGAAATTTTAATTTATTTTTATTTTAGTCACCGAAGGTTAGAAAAATAAAAATAAAATTATGGAAAATGGACAGAAAGCAAAAATATTAAAACACACTACAATCAGTATGATGTCACCCTACATTATTGTAGCTCTTTTCAAGAGCTTTCAAAAATATGCACTAATAGTCAATCCGAGCAACGAGCAAGGAGTTATGACCTCGAAGTTTTACCCCAAAATTCAAAATGATGGCCAATGGAATGTCGTATGAACTACCCCCTTTAATGAAATTGTAATTTTCATAAAGGAAGTTCATTTATTATCTATGAATGCAAATGCAAAGCCTAAAAATCGATTTACCTTCAAAATATAAAAATGTGAAATTCTCAAAATTATAAAAATCCTTATAAAACAACAACTTTAAATAATTTTTATAAATTTAAAATGACTTCAGAATGAGATCAAAATTATTTCGGATGAAATATTGAAGCTCATTCTTCACACCCATGCATTTATTTATGAAATTTTTTTTTATTTTATTTTAGTCACCAAAGTTTAAAAAAATCTACAAAAGGAAGGGTTAGAAAAATAAAAATAAAATTATGAAAAATGGACCAGAAAGCAAAAATATTAAAACACACTACAATCAGTATGATGTCGCCCTACATTATTGTAGCTCTTTTCGAGAGCTTTATGAAAATATGCACTAATAGTCAATCCGAGCAACGAGCGAGGAGTTATGACCCCAGGAAGTTTTACCCCAAAATTCAAAATGATGGCCAATGGAATGTCGTATGAACTACCCCCTTTAATGAAATTATAATTTTCATAAAGGGAAGTTCATTTATTATCTGTGAATGCAAATGCAAAGCCTAAAAATCGATTTACCTTCAAAATATGCAAAAATTATAAAATTATAAAAATCATTATAAAAACAACTTTAAATAATTTTTATAAATTTAAAATGACTTCAGAATGAGATCAAAATTATTTCGGATGAAATATTGAAGCTCATTCTTCACACCCATGCATTTATTTATGAAATTTTATTTTTTTTAATTTTATTTTAGTCATCAAAGTTTAAAAAAATCTACAAAAGGAAGGGTTAGAAAAATAAAAATAAAATTCTAGAAAATGGACCAGAAAGCCAAAAATATTAAAACACACTACAGTCAGTATGATGTCGCCCTACATTGTTGTAGCTCTTTTCGAGAGCTTTTCAAAAATATGCACTAATAGTCAATCCGAGCAACGAGCGAGGAGTTATGACCCAGAAAGTTTTACCCCCAAAATTCAAAATGATGGCCAATGGAATGTCGTATGAACTACCCCCTTTAATGAAATTGTAATTTTCATAAAGGGAAGTTCATTTATTATCTGTGAATGCAAATGCAAAGCCTGAAAATCGATTTACCTTCAAAATATGAAAAAAATGTGAAATTCTAAAATTATAAAAATCCTTATAAAATAACAACTTTAAATAATTTTTATAAATTTGAAATGACTTCAAAATGAGATCAAAATTATTTTGGATGAAATATTGAAGCTCATTCTTCACACCCATGCATTTATTTATGAAATTTTAATTTTTTTATTTTTATTTTAGTCATCAAAGTTTAAAAAAACTACAAAAGGAAGGGTTAGAAAAATAAAAATAAAATTCTAGAAAATGGACTAGAAAGCAAAAATGTTAAAACACACTATATGTATGATTCACCCTACCATCTTGTAGATCTTTTCAAAAGCCTTTCAAAAATATGCACTAATAGTCAATCCGAGCAACGAGCGAGGAGTTATGACCTTGGGAAGTTTTACCCCAAAATTCAAAATGATGGCCAATGGAATGTCATATGAACTACCCCCTTTAATGAAATTATAATTTTCATAAAGGGAAGTTCATTTATGGTTTGTGAATGCAAATACAAAGCCTGAAAATCGATTTACCTTCAAAATATGAAAATGGGGAGGAATTTGGAATGGAAGGAAGCGGAGGAAGCGGAGGAGGAGCAAAAATGGCAGGCAGGAATTTTGAACCAATGGAAGGAGAAGATCCAGAGGCAGGGCAGAATGTTGTAGCTAGAAAGGAAAAGGATTCCCTGTCAGCTCAGTTCGAAAAGGCTAAAGGTACAGATCCTCCAGATAAACCCTCAGACAAAGGGTCCCACTAGGGTTCGGGAGCTGGCAACAAGGGCCCAACCTTTTTGGAAATGCTGAAAGGGAAAAAGAAGGAGCCAGTCAGTGAACTACCGCCCCTAATACCAAACAATAATAGGTTAACTACGCCAATGGAGATTATGGAAAGATTCTTGGATATGGAGGCATCATCCTTAGTTGGCAAGTTTTTGGGAGGAAGGTCGGACATTGAGACTATTCGCTCATGGGCCGCGACAAAGTGGAAAACTTTAGGAAGCTTAGAAATCGTAGCCATGTCAAGAGGTTTTTTTATGATAAGACTCAACAACAAAGATGATGCAGAGCGCATCTTGACAGGAGGACCCTGGTTTCTAGGAAGGCGTAGCCTCTTTCTGAGGAAGTGGGGGGAGGATTTCAACCCTGAGAAGCAGAACATTAATATAGCACCCATTTGGGTCCGCTTACCAAACCTCCCAACCCTAGTTTGTTAATGAGTACTGGCTTAGTGGCATAGCAAAGATGATAGGAGAGCTCGTGGCAATAGACCATTCAACCCGGGCAAGGACTAGACTGACGCATGCCAGGATCTATGTAAATGCAAACTTGGATTCTGATCTACCTTCTCAGGTGGAACTAGCATATGGAGAGTTTCTAAGGATTCAGCCTGTGGAGTATGAGAACAAGCCGACATTTTGTAGCGTGTGCAAAACCCAGGGCCACCTTCAAGCCCAATGTCTGACAATAACTACAAACAAGGAAGCCACGAGCGAAGGTTTTCTAGGGAAAGCTAATGGGAGAGGGATCCCAAAGTTTCAAGGACCGCGTCTTAACTTGGAAGGATACAGACAAGTTAAGAATAACCAGGCTGACCAAGCCAACACAGAACTGGCAAAAATCCAGGAGAAAGGAAAGCAACATAATGAGGGAGGCAAAAATCATAAGGTATGTAATAAAGATCCCAGCTTGAACATGTTTGATATCCTAGCAAATCTAGAAGTTGAAAAAGAAAATAGTAAGGATGATACCATCAGTGTCAAGTTTCTGAAACCCTAGACTCCCCATCCAAATCGGGACCATCCACAGCTATGACAAAAAGCCCCAAAAGCTATGCTCAAAATGAAGAAAAATTGCCAGGTCATTTCAGTTTAAACATGGAAAAAATAGAGTCAAGAGTCGAAGTTGTGGAAACAAGAGCCAGGAATGTAGCTCCTAATCCGGTAGTGGAGCAAATTATCCCTTATCGAGACGAGCCCAACGGTAAAAGGTTCCTTGAAGGAAAGCCCCCTGTTTAGGAACCGAGATAGGAGAGGTGAACCAAAACAAGGCTGAGGATGAAGAGGGAATTGAAAACCCCCAAAATGAGGAAGAAGGTTCAAGCCCTAGACTATCACAGTATATGCCCCCTCATTTCAGTCCAAAATAGACTAGAAGCACTACCAAGCCTCCGATAGATTATGGAAGTGAAAGAAAGAAAGGGAGAATATCTACAACAGAGCACTATAGAATGAGAATCAATGAAGAAATTGCAAACGAAAAGCAAAGAACATTGTTACAACAAGCTATTCTTGGCTAGGATAATAGCAAAATTGACAAACCCCCTTTGGATCAGGGAAGGGGGCGGGGAAAAAATATCAAACAGTCTAAATGAAGGTTCTCTCATGGAATGTGAGAGGCCTAAACGGCCCACCAAAACAAAGGATGGTGAAGTCTATAAGGAAGGATTGGAATCCTACTATCATTTTTCTTCAAGAAACCAAAATAGATGCGGCACAATCAACACTTATAGCTAGAAGGATTTGGAAGCAAGGGGAAGTGGCCTTTCAACAGGCGAGAGGAGCATCTGGGGGCCTCATGATCTTATGGGATCCTATTAAAATAGAAGGAAGTATTATTCAGGCAAATGAAAGAGTCTTAAGCGTATTATTTCATGATTTTGATACTAATAAGAATTGGATTATGTCAAATGTTTATGCCCCCCCCCTTTCCGGGGGGGGGCGGGGCGGGGGGGGGGGGGGGGCGTTTGGGCCGAGAATAATTAAAGAAATTCCTTGGGTGATTGGGGGAGATTCCAATACCCCCTTTACCCATCAAGGAGGAGGGGGGGGGAGGGGGGGCCCCCCCGGAGGGGGGAGGGGAGCACTCAAGGAATCAATAAAAAAAAATGAAGGGTGGGGGGAAAAAGAAGAGAGCCAAATTTACATGGAGTAACAAGAGGATAGGAAGTCAGCTGATTCAAGAAAGGTTGGACAAGTTTTTTTTATCCAAGGAAGCTACAACAATGTTTGGTGATTCAGCGTTACAAGCCCTTCCTAAATGCGCTTCAGACCATAATCTTATTCTATGGGAGGCATTTCAGGCTAACTCCTTTAAAAAGCCATTCAGATTTCTGTCAATGTGGGTTAAACATCCGGACTTCAAGAAACGAATAGAGGAATGGTGGCAGCTACCTATCCAGGGAAGTGCTTCCTTCAAACTATCTCAAAAACTTAAGATGGTGAAAAACAACCTTAGAATATGGAATAAAGAAGTCTTTGGAAATATTTTTGAGAATAAGAGAGCAAGTGGGGGAAAAACTGAGAATAATAGAAAGCAAAATCCAAAATGGAACCTATGATGAGGCGACAAGGATCGAAGAGAAGGAAACCCTTTGTGAGTTTTATAATATTTTAGCTTGTGAGGAGATGTATTGGAGGCAGAAATCAAGGGCATTATGGCTAAAGGAAGGGGACTCTAATTCAAAAATTTTCCATGTTACCACATTGAGCAATAGAAGCAACAATAATATTAGAAATTTAACTAAGGTGGATGGATCCTCAACTCAAAACATTCAGGAGATCAGGGACGAGGCTGTTAATTTTTTCAGTTCATTATTGGGTGAAGAACGGGCCTGTAATGCCCAAGCAAAGGACTCTCTCCTTCAATTCATTCCACAACTCATTGATGAAATGATTAACGAGTCTCTTACAATAGCTTTTTTAGACGAAGAGATCAAGGAGGCTTTGTTTAACATGGATCCTGACAAAGCTCCTGGGCCGGATGGGTTTTCACCGTGGTTTTTCCAAGTTTGTTGGGATATTGTTGGAGCAGAAGTTATTGCTGCAATCAAGGAGTTCCAAAGTTCAAATCATATTCCAAGGGGTTTCAATTCAACTTTCATTGCTTTGATCCCTAAAGGCCCCAACCCCAAGACTATGGCTGACTTTAGGCCGGTTAGCCTGTGTAATATATCCTATAAAATTTTGTCCAAAGTTTTAGCCAACCGTTTGAAGAAAGTTCTACCGGTTATCATTGATCCAAGTCAAGGAAGTTCTGTACAAGGAAGATCAATCTTAGATGGAGTTATTACTGTTCATGAGGCTCTTCATACAACCGCTCAGACCAAAAAAGCAGTCATGGCTTTAAAGTTAGACATGAACAAAGCTTATGACAGGATAAATTGGGAATTCCTAGAGGCAGTTTTATTAAAATTTGGCTTCAACATGAAATGGGTCAAGTTAATAAGAGAGTGTATTTCTAAGCCTTGTTTTTCAGTTTTGGTTAATGGGTCTACTACAGGTTTTTTTCAAAGCAAATGTGGTCTAAGACAAGGAGATCCCATAAGTCCTATGTTGTTCATCATTGTAGTTGAGGCCTTGGGAAGAACCATTAAGGCAGCAACGGTAGCTGGACTCATATCAGGTATCAAGGCCACGTCGCTAACTACCCCGGTGACACATCAACAATTTGTTGATGATACATTGCTACCGACTTTGGCTTCTGTGGTTGAGGCAAGAAGGATTAAAAATATTCTCATAATGTATGAAGAAGCGGCTGGACAGAAAGTGAATTTTGATAAGAGCAAACTTTATTTCATCAATACCCCCATTCCTAGGCAAAACAGCATAGCAAGGATCATGGAATGTCAGATTGCATCCCTTCCCACCTCCTATTTAGGTCTTCCCCTGTTTACGGGGAAACCTGAAGGATCAATGTGGAACATAGTTCTGGAGAGGATCCAAAAAAAGCTAGCAAGTTGGAAAGGACATCTCGTTATCTCAAGCGAGCAAAGCAGTTTTAACTATGGCTTCACTTCAAAGTATACCCGTTTACTTCCTATCAGTGTTTAGAGCTCCCAACAAGGTGTATCACAAAATTGAGCAGCTTCAAAAAAAATTTCTCTGGTCAGGGACTGAGGATAAGAAAAGGATCCATTTAGTAGGTTGGAACAAGGTTTGCAAACCTAAAGCTGATGGGGGGTTAGGATTGAGGAGAGTTGCTCATCTCAATACAACTCTGTTAGCCAAACAAGCATGGCGGTTATTGACTAAGGTCGATAATGAATGGACTGCCATAGTTAGGAGGAAATACCTCCAAGGTGTGAACTTCCTTAATGACAACTTAGCAAGCAGGGGGTCTACTTTTTGGAAGGCAATCCTCACGAGCAGGGATCTTGTCAAGAAAGGTCTTAGATGGATTCTAGGAAATGGGCAAACAATAGACTTTTGGAAGGATCGGTGGGTGAGAGTTGAGGAGTTATCCCAGAATCCTCGTTTGGCTAGGATTCAAGAGCATATGGAGCAACATATTGGGAAGAAGGTTGCAAATTATATGTGGCAGGATATAAATATCAACAGGTGGAAACACATCAGAGTACAGGGTTTTGAAGCGGAGTCTGAAGAGCTTTATAACATTTTAACTCAACAAATTATTCCCTCTAGAGAGGATGAAGATCACATTGTTTGGGCTGAGACTGAAAGTGGTGACTTCACAGTTAAGTCTGCCTATAATTTGCTTCTCAATGTGGAAGGTCAACAATTTCAACCGAGTTTGGTTTGGATCAAAGGCTTAATTCCTAAAATATCCTTTTTTTCATGGCTGGTGATTCAAGGAAAAATCCTCACTATGGACAATATGTTATCCAAAGGTATGGTTATTGCTAACCGTTGCTACATGTGCAAGGCAGGATGGGAGACAACCCAACACTTGTTTCTGGAGTGTCCGGTAGCGGAGTCCATCCTGGATGAACTTTTCCAAGCCTTTAGGATCTCGTGGGTTAAGCCTGCTCTTATATCCGAAGTGTTCCATCAATGGCCTCAACCCTTTGTTAGCCTAAAACTTAAGTACCTATGGAAAATCTGTTGGCATCATTTTCTCTGGCAGATTTGGCTAGAAAGGAACCATAGAGCCTTTAAGGATACCATTCACAACCCAAAAACCATCCTCAACAGGATTATTGTCTTTGCGAAAGAAAACCTTAGCACCTTAGTGGATGAGAACCACTCAATTCCTCCCCAAGAAAAACAATTAGCTCGGGCCTTAGGTATTGAGGACAAACCTTCCATTCCTTTGCCCAATCCCAGAAATGGGATTTCTTGGGAGCCACCCCCCGGGGTTGGTTTAAACTAAATTTTGATGGTGCAGCCAAGGAGAACCCGGGAAGAGCTGGAGCTGGAGGAATAATCAGGGATCATCAAGGAAATCTGGTCAAGGCCTTCGCTGAACCATTGGGAATCAGAACTAATAATGAAGCAGAAGCTAGAGCCCTTTGGAGAGGGTTGCAAGTAGCCCAAGCAACTCAAGGTAACTTGATGATTGAAGGTGATTCGATGAACATCATCAACCTGTTAACCAATGGCAAAAAACCTCCATGGAGAATCGAGGGAGTCATCCATGAAGTGAGGATCCTTTTTGCGGCAAGACAGAACAGGAGGGCTCGTCACGTGTACCGTGAGGCCAACAGGTCAGCTGACAAATTAGCCAACATAGGTGTTGATGTTGGTAGTTTGGTGACATGGACACAAGGTGTGCCACGTGAAGTGGAAAACATTATTAGTCATGAAAAGAAACCTACCCGTTAAGGAGAAAGATGAATGGGTGTTCTTTCCCCATGGAGTTGGTAATAACTATGGGGTTTCCCTCTAAATCATACCAAATTGGAAATGAAGGTAACAGGGTGTAAGCCTTGGAAGATTCCGATAGAGAATAGGAAATGGGCAAGCAACAGGTTTCACAAGTGCAAAGTTCCAAACTTCAATTTCCTGTCAATGTAAGTAATGTTTACAGTTATGTTTAGGTATGGGTGTGCCTTGTTAGTAAGGTGTTGTAGGGGATTCAACACAAGTTCTGGTAAGAAAGTTTCAAGGATGACTAGGATCTACAATCTCAGCAGAAGGCTGGATATTGTAATAGGTTTTGGGTTAACTTGCAAAACCCGGTAATTAATGAAGACTTTTATTTACCAAAAAAAAATGAAATTTCAAAATTATAAAATCCTTATAAAACAACTTTAAATAATTTTTATAAATTCAAAATGACTTCAAATAAATCAAAATTATTTCGAATGAAATATTGAAGCTCATTCTTCACACCCATGCATTTATTTATGAAATTTTTTTTTTTTTATTTATTTGTCAAAGTTTAAAAAAAAAAATTCAAAAGGAAGGGTTAGAAAAATAAAAATAAAATTCTGAAAAATAGACCAGAAAGTCAAAAATATTAAAACACACTACATTTAGTATGATGTCACCCTACATTGTTGTAGCTCTTTTCGAGAGCTTTCCAAAAATATGCACTAATAGTCAATCCGAGCAACGAGTGAGGAGTTATGACCCTAGGAAGTTTTACCCCCAAAATTCAAAATGATGGCCAATGGAATGTTGTATGAACTACCCCCTTTAATGAAATTGTAATTTTCATAAAGGGAAGTTCATTTATTATCTGTGAATGCAAATGCAAAGCCTGAAAATCGATTTACCTTCAAAATATGAAAAAAATGTGAAATTCCAAAATTATAAAAATCCTTATAAAATAACAACTTTAAATAATTTTTATAAATTCAAAATGACTTCAGAATGAGATCAAAATTATTTTGGATGAAATATTGAAGCTCATTCTTCACACCCATGCATTTATTTATGAAATTTTAATTTTTTTATTTTAGTCATCAAAGTTAAAAAAAATCTACAAAAATAAAAATAAAATTATGAAAAATGGACCAAAAAGCCAAAAATATTAAAACACACTACAATCAATATGATGCCACCCTACATTGTTGTAGCTCTTTTCGAGAGCTTTTCAAAAATATACACTAATAGTCAATCCGAGCAACGAGCGAGGAGTTATGACCCTAGGAAGTTTTACCCCAAAATTCAAAATGATGGCCAATGGAATGTCATATGAACTACCCCCTTTAATGAAATTGTAATTTTCATAAAGGGAAGTTCATTTATTGTCTATGAATGCAAATGCAAAGCCTGAAAATCGATTTACCTTCAAAATATGAAAAAATGTGAAATTCTAAAATTATAAAAATCCTTATAAAACAACAACTTTAAATAATTTTTATAAATTCGAAATGACTTCAGAATGAGATCAAAAAATTTTTGGATGAAATATTGAAGCTCATTCTTCACACCCATGCATTTATTTATGAAATTTTAATTTTTATTTATTTTAGTCGTCAAAGTTTAAAAAAAATCTGCAAAAGGAAGGGTTAGAAAAATAAAAATAAAATTATGGAAAATGGACTAGAAAGCCAAAAATGTTAAAACACACTATAGTCAGTATGATGCCACCCTACGTTGTTGTAGCTCTTTTCGAGAGCTTTCCAAAAATATGCACTAATAGTCAATCCGAGCAACGAGCGAGGAGTTATGACCCCGAGAAGTTTTACCCCCAAAATTCAAAATGATGGCCAATGGAATGTCGTATGAACTACCCCCTTTAATGAAATTATAATTTTCATAAAGGGAAGTTCATTTATTATCTGTGAATGCAAATGCAAAGCCTGAAAATCGATTTACCTTCAAAATATGAAAAAAATGTGAAATTTTGAAATTATAAAAATCCTTATAAAACAACTTTAAATAATTTTTATAAATTCGAAATGACTTTAGAATGAGATCAAAATTATTTCGGATGAAATATTGAAGCTCATTCTTCACACCCATGCATTTATTTATGAAATTTTTTTTTTTTAATTTTTATTTTAGTCATCGAAGTTTAAAAAAATCTGCAAAAGGAAGGGTTAGAAAAATAAAAATAAAATTATGGAAAATGGACTAGAAAGACAAAAATGTTAAAACACATTATAGTCAGTATGATGACATCCTACGTTGTTGTAGCTCTTTTCGAGAGCTTTCCAAAAATATGCACTAATAGTCAATCCGAGCAACGAGCGAGGAGTTATGACACCGGGAAGTTTTACCCCCAAAATTCAAAATGATGGCCAATGGAATGTCGTATGAACTACCCCCTTTAATGAAATTGTAATTTTCATAAAGGGAAGTTCATTTATTATCTGTGAATGCAAATGCAAAGCCTGAAAATTGATTTACCTTCAAAATATGAAAAAAATGTGAAATTCTGAAATTATAAAAATCCTTATAAAATAGCAACTTTAAATAATTTTTATAAATTCGAAATGACTTCAGAATGAGATCAAAATTATTTTGGATGAAATATTGAAGCTCATTCTTCACACCCATGCATTTATTTATGAAATTTTAACTTTTTTTATTTTTATTTTAGTCATCAAAGTTTAAAAAAATCTACAAAAGGAAGGGTTAGAAAAATAAAAATAAAATTATAAAAAATGGACCAGAAATCTAAAAATGTTAAAACACACTACAATCAGTATGATTTCACCCTACGTTATTGTATCTCTTTTCGAGAACTTTCTAAAAATATGCACTAATAGTCAATCCGAGCAACGAGTGAGGAGTTATGACCCTAGGAAGTTTTTCCCCCAAAATTCAAAATGATGGCCAATGAAATGTCGTATGAACTACCCCCTTTAATGAAATTGTAATTTTCATAAAGGGAAGTTCATTTATTGTCTTGTGAATGCAAATGCAAAGTCTGAAAATCGATTTACCTTCAAAATATGAAAAAAATGTGAAATTCTGAAATTATAAAAATCATTATAAAACAGCAACTTTAAATAATTTTTATAAATTCGAAATGACTTCAGAATGAGATAAAAATTATTTTAGATGAAATATTGAAGCTCATTCTTCACACCCATGCATTTATTTATGAAATTTTAATTTATTTTTATTTTTATTTTAGTCATCAAAGTTTAAAAAAATCTACAAAAGGAAGGGTTAGAAAAATAAAAATAAAATTATGAAAAATGGACCAGAAAGCTAAAAATGTTAAAACACACTACAATCAGTATGATGTCACCCTACATCATTGTAGCTCTTTTCGAGAGCTTTCTGAAAATATGCACTAATAGTCAATCCGAGCAATGAGCGAGGAGTTATGACCTCGAGAAGTTTTGCCCCCAAAATTCAAAATGATGGCCAATGGAATGTCGTATGAACTACCCCCTTTAATGAAATTGTAATTTTCATAAAGGGAAGTTCATTTATTGTCTATGAATGCAAATGCAAAGCCTGAAAATTGATTTACCTTCAAAATATGAAAAAAATGTGAAATTTCAAAATTATAAAAATCCTTATAAAACAACTTTAAATAATTTTTATAAATTCGAAATGACTTCAGAATGAGATCAAAATTATTTCGGATGAAATATTGAAGCTCATTCTTCACACCCATGCATTTATTTATGAAATTTTAATTTTTTTATTTTAGTCGTCGAAGTTTAAAAAAATTTGCAAAAAGAAGGGTTAGAAAAATAAAAATAAAATTATGGAAAATGGACTAGAAAGCCAAAAATATTAAAACACACTACAGTCAGTATGATGTCACCCTACATTGTTGTAGCTCTTTTCGAGAGCTTTCCAAAAATATGCACTAATAGTCAATCCGAGCAACGAGCGAGGAGTTATGACCCCAAGAAGTTTTACCCCCAAAATTCAAAATGATGGTCAATGGAATGTCGTATGAACTACCCCCTTTAATGAAATTGTAATTTTCATAAAGGGAAGTTCATTTATTATCTGTGAATGCAAATGCAAAGCCTGAAAATCGATTTACCTTCAAAATATGAAAAAATGTGAAATTTTAAAATTATAAAAATCCTTATAAAATAACAACTTTAAATAATTTTTATAAATTCAAAATGACTTCAAAATGAGATCAAAATTATTTTGAATGAAATATTGAAGCTCATTATTCACACCCATGCATTTATTTATAAAATTTAATTTTATTTTATTTTTTTTAGTCATCAAAGTTTAAAAAAATCTACAAAAGGAAGGGTTAGAAAAATAAAAATAAAATTATAGAAAATGGACTAGAAAGCCAAAAATATTAAAACACACTACAGTCAGTATGATGTCGCCCTACATTATTGTAGCTCTTTTCAAGAGCTTTCCGAAAATATGCACTAATAGTCAATTCGAGCAACGAGCGAGGAGTTATGACCCCGGGAAGTTTTACCCCCAAAATTCAAAATGATGGCCAATGGAATGTCGTATGAACTACCCCACTTTAATGAAATTGTAATTTTCATAAAGGGAAGTTCATTTATTGTCTCTGAATGCAAATGCAAAGCCTGAAAATCGATTTACCTTCAAAATATGAAAAAAATGTGAAATTTCGAAATTATAAAAATCCTTATTAAACAACTTTAAATAATTTTTATAAATTCGAAATGACTTCCAAATGAGATCAAAATTATTTTGGATGAAATATTGAAGCTCATTCTTCACACCCATGCATTTATTTATGAAATTTTATTTATTTTTATTTTTATTTTAGTTGTCGAAGTTTAAAAAAATCTGCAAAAGGAAGGGTTAGAAAAATAAAAATAAAATTATGGAAAATGGACTAGAAAGCCAAAAATATTAAAACACACTACAATCAGTATGATGTCGCCCTACATTGTTGTAGCTCTTTTCGAGAGCTTTCCGAAAATATGCACTAATAGTCAATCCGAGCAACGAGCGAGGAGTTATGACCCGGGAAGTTTTACCCCCAAAATTCAAAATGATGGCCAATGGAATGTCGTATGAACTACCCCCTTTAATGAAATTGTAATTTTCATAAAGGGAAGTTCATTTATTGTCTGTGAATGCAAATGCAAAGCCTGAAAATCGATTTACCTTCAAAATATGAAAATTTGAAATTATAAAAATCCTTATAAAATAACAACTTTAAATAATTTTTATAAATTTGAAATGACTTCAGAATGAGATCAAAATTATTTCGGATGAAATATTGAAGCTCATTCTTCACACCCATGCATTTATTTATGAAATTTTAATTTTTTTATTTTTATTTTAGTCGTCGAAGTTTAAAAAAAATCTGCAAAAGGAAGGGTTAGAAAAATAAAAATAAAATTATGGAAAATGGACTAGAAAGCTAAAAATATTAAAACACACTACAGTCAGTATGATGTCACCCTACGTTGTTGTAGCTCTTTTCGAGAGCTTTCTAAAAATATGCACTAATAGTCAATCAATCCGAGCAACGAGCGAGGAGTTATGACCCTAGGAAGTTTTACCCCCAAAATTCAAAATGATGGCCAATGGAATGTCGTATGAACTACCCCCCTTTAATGAAATTGTAATTTTCATAAAGGGAAGTTCATTTATTGTCTGTGAATGCAAATGCAAAGCCCGAAAATCGATTTACCTTCAAAATATGAAAAAAATGTGAAATTCCAAAATTATAAAAATCCTTATAAAATAGCAACTTTAAATAATTTTTATAAATTCGAAATGACTTCAGAATGAGATCAAAATTATTTCGGATGAAATATTGAAGCTCATTCTTCACACCCATGCATTTATTTATGAAATTTTAATTTTTTTATTTTTATTTTAGTCACCGAAGTTTAAAAAAAATCTGCAAAAGGAAGGGTTAGAAAAATAAAAATAAAATTCTGGAAAATGGACTAGAAAACCGAAAATGTTAAAACACACTACAGTTAAAATATCACTAATAGTCTAGTATGATGCTCCCTACACTATAGTTAGTATGATCTGCCCTATAATTTATTATCTGTGAATGCAAATGCAAAGCCTGAAAATCGATTTACCTTCAAAATATGAAAAAATATGAAATTTAAAATTTAAAAATCCTTATAAAACAAAACTTTAAATAATTTTTATAAATTCGAAATGACAGAATGAGATCAAAATTATTTCGGATGAAATATTGAAGCTCATTCTTCACACCCATGCATTTATTTATGAAATTTTAATTTTTTTATTTTAGTCATCGAAGTTTAAAAAAATCTGCAAAAGGAAGGGTTAAAAAAATAAAAATAAAATTCTAGAAAATTGAAAATATTAAAACACACTATAGTTAGTATGATGCTGCCCTACACTGTTGTAGCTCTTTTCGAGAGCTTTCCGAAAATATGCACTAATAGTCAATCCGAGCAACGAGCGAGGAGTTATGACCCCAGGAAGTTTTACCCCCAAAATTCAAAATGATGGCCAATGGAATGTCGTATGAACTACCCCCTTTAATGAAATTGTAATTTTCATAAAGGGAAGTTCATTTATTGTCTGTGAATGCAAATGCAAAGCCTGAAAATCGATTTACCTTCAAAATATGAAAAAATGTGAAATTTCGAAATTATAAAAATCCTTATAAAATAGCAACTTTAAATAATTTTTATAAATTTGAAATGACTTCAGAATGAGATCAAAATTATTTCGGATGAAATATTGAAGCTCATTCTTCACACCCATGCATTTATTTATGAAATTTTAATTTTTTTTATTTTTATTTTAGTCGTCGAAGTTTAAAAAAAATCTGCAAAAGGAAGGGTTAGAAAAATAAAAATAAAATTCTGGAAAATGGACTAGAAAGCCAAAAATATTAAAACACACTACAGTAAGTATGATGTCGCCCTACGTTGTTGTAGCTCTTTTCGAGAGCTTTCCGAAAATATGCACTAATAGTCAATCCGAGCAACGAGCGAGGAGTTATGACCCCAGGAAGTTTTGCCCCCAAAATTCAAAATGATGGCCAATGGAATGTCGTATGAACTACCCCCCTTTAATGAAATTGTAATTTTCATAAAGGGAAGTTCATTTATTATCTGTGAATGCAAATGCAAAGCCTGAAAATCGATTTACCTTCAAAATATGAAAAAAATGTGAAATTCCGAAATTATAAAAATCCTTATAAAATAACAACTTTAAATAATTTTTATAAATTCGAAATGACTTCCGAATGAGATCAAAATTATTTCGGATGAAATATTGAAGCTCATTCTTCACACCCATGCATTTATTTATGAAATTTTAATTTTTTTATTTTTATTTTAGTCGTCGAAGTTTAAAAAAATATGCAAAAGGAAGGGTTAGAAAAATAAAAATAAAATTTGAAAAAAAAAATAAAATTCTGGAAAATGGACTAGAAAGCCGAAAATATTAAAACACACTACAGTCAGTATGATGCCGCCCTACGTTGTTGTAGCTCTTTTCGAGAGCTTTCCAAAAATATGCACTAATAGTCAATCCGAGCAACGAGCGAGGAGTTATGACCTCGGGAAGTTTTACCCCCAAAATTCAAAATGATGGCCAATGGAATGTCGTATGAACTACCCCCCTTTAATGAAATTGTAATTTTCATAAAGGGAAGTTCATTTATTGTCTGTGAATGCAAATGCAAAGCCTGAAAATCGATTTACCTTCAAAATATGAAAAAAAATGTGAAATTTCGAAATTATAAAAATCCTTATAAAATAGCAACTTTAAATAATTTTTATAAATTCGAAATGACTTCAGAATGAGATCAAAATTATTTCGGATGAAATATTGAAGCTCATTCTTCACACCCATGCATTTATTTATGAAATTTTAATTTTTTTTTAATTTTTATTTTAGTCATCGAAGTTTAAAAAAATCTGCAAAAGGAAGGGTTAGAAAAATAAAAATAAAATTCTGGAAAATGGACCAGAAAACCAAAAAATATTAAAACACACTACAGTTAGTATGATGCTGCCCTACATTGTTGTAGCTCTTTTCGAGAGCTTTATGAAAATATGCACTAATAGTCAATCCGAGCAACGAGCGAGGAGTTATGACCCTAGGGAGTTTTACCCCCAAAATTCAAAATGATGGCCAATGGAATGTCGTATGAACTACCCCCCTTTAATGAAATTGTAATTTTCATAAAGGGAAGTTCATTTATTGTCTGTGAATGCAAATGCAAAGCCTGAAAATCGATTTACCTTCAAAATATGAAAAAAATATGAAATTTCGAAATTATAAAAATCCTTATAAAATAACAACTTTAAATAATTTTTATAAATTCGAAATGACTTCAGAATGAGATCAAAATTATTTCGGATGAAATATTGAAGCTCATTCTTCACACCCATGCATTTATTTATGAAATTTTATATTTTTTTTTTTTATTTTAGTCACCGAAGTTTAAAAAAATCTACAAAAGGAAGGGTTAGAAAAATAAAAATAAAATTATGGAAAATGGACCAGAAAGCCGAAAATGTTAAAACACACTACAGTCAGTATGATGTCGTCCTACGTTGTTGTAGCTCTTTTCGAGAGCTTTTCGAAAATATGCACTAATAGTCAATCCGAGCAACGAGCGAGGAGTTATGACCCCGAGAAGTTTTACCCCCAAAATTCAAAATGATGGCCAATGGAATGTCGTATGAACTACCCCCCTTTAATGAAATTGTAATTTTCATAAAGGGAAGTTCATTTATTGTTTGTGAATGCAAATGCAAAGCCTGAAAATCGATTTACCTTCAAAATATGAAAAAATGTGAAATTCCGAAATTATAAAAATCCTTATAAAATAGCAACTTTAAATAATTTTTATAAATTTGAAATGACTTCAGAATGAGATCAAAATTATTTTCGGATGAAATATTGAAGCTCATTCTTCACACCCATGCATTTATTTATGAAATTTTAATTTTTTTTATTTTTATTTTAGTCGCCGAAGTTTAAAAAAATTTGCAAAAGGAAGGGTTAGAAAAATAAAAATAAAATTATGGAAAATGGACTAGAAAGCCAAAAATATTAAAACACACTATAGTCAGTATGATGCCGCCCTACGTTGTTGTAGCTCTTTTCGAGAGCTTTCCGAAAATATGCACTAATAGTCAATCCGAGCAACGAGCGAGGAGTTATGACCCCGAGAAGTTTTGCCCCCAAAATTCAAAATGATGGCCAATGGAATGTCGTATGAACTACCCCCTTTAATGAAATTGTAATTTTCATAAAGGGAAGTTCATTTATTGTCTGTGAATGCAAATGCAAAGCCTGAAAATCGATTTACCTTCAAAATATGAAAAAAAATGTGAAATTCCAAAATTATAAAAATCCTTATAAAATAGCAACTTTAAATAATTTTTATAAATTTGAAATGACTTCAGAATGAGATCAAAATTATTTTGGATGAAATATTGAAGCTCATTCTTCACACCCATGCATTTATTTATGAAATTTTAATTTTTTTAATTTTTATTTTAGTCATCGAAGTTTAAAAAAATCTGCAAAAAGAAGGGTTAGAAAAATAAAAATAAAATTATAGAAAATGGACTAGAAAGCCAAAAATATTAAAACACATTATAGTCAATATGATGTCGTCCTACATTGTTGTAGCTCTTTTCAAGAGCTTTCCAAAAATATGCACTAATAGTCAATCCGAGCAACGAGCGAGGAGTTATGACCCTAGGAAGTTTTACCCCCAAAATTCAAAATGATGGCCAATGGAATGTCATATGAACTACCCCCTTTAATGAAATTGTAATTTTCATAAAGGGAAGTTCATTTATTGTCTCGTGAATGCAAATGCAAAGCCCGAAAATCGATTTACCTTCAAAATATGAAAAAAATGTGAAATTCCAAAATTATAAAAATCTTTATAAAATAACAACTTTAAATAATTTTTATAAATTCAAAATGACTTAGAATGAGATCAAAATTATTCTAGATGAAATATTGAAGCTCATTCTTCACACCCATGCATTTATTTATGAAATTTTAATTTTTTTTATTTTTATTTTAGTCACCAAAGTTAAAAAAAATTCAAAAAGAAGGGTTAGAAAAATAAAAATAAAATTATAGAAAATGGACTAAAAAGCAAAAATATTAAAACACACTATATTATGATTCCCCTACTTTGTAGCTCTTTTAGAGCTTTAAAATATGCACTAATAGTCAATTCAGAACGAGCGAGAGTTATGACCCGAAGTTTTACCCCAAAATCAAAATGATGGCCAATGGAATGTCATATGAGCTACCCCCTTTAATAAAATTATAATTTTCATAAAGGAATTCATTTATTTCTATGAATGCAAATCAAACCAAAATCAATTTACCTTCAAAATATGAATGAAATTAAATTACAAAAGGAAGGGTTAGAAAAATAAAAATAAAATTATAGAAAATAGACTAGAAAACCAAAAATATTAAAACACACTACTAGTATGATTCCCTACATTGTTATAGCTCTTTTCAAGAGCTTTCCGAAAATATGCACTAATAGTCAATCCGAGCAACGAGCGAGGAGTTATGACCCTGGGAAGTTTTACCCCCAAAATTCAAAATGATGGTCAATGGAATGTCGTATGAACTACCCCCCTTTAATGAAATTGTAATTTTCATAAAGGGAAGTTCATTTATTGTCTGTGAATGCAAATGCAAAGCCTGAAAATCGATTTACCTTCAAAATATGAAAAAAATGTGAAATTCCAAAATTATAAAAATCCTTATAAAATAACAACTTTAAATAATTTTTATAAATTCGAAATGACTTCAGAATGAGATCAAAATTATTTCGGATGAAATATTGAAGCTCATTCTTCACACCCATGCATTTATTTATGAAATTTTAATTTTTTATTTTTATTTTAGTCGTCGAAGTTAAAAAAATCTGCAAAAGGAAGGGTTAGAAAAATAAAAATAAAATTATGAAAAATGGACTAGAAAGCCAAAAATATTAAAACACACTACAATCAGTATGATGTCGCCCTACGTCGTTGTAGCTCTTTTCGAGAGCTTTTCGAAAATATGCACTAATAGTCAATCCGAGCAACGAGCGAGGAGTTATGACCCTAGGAAGTTTTACCCCCAAAATTCAAAATGATGGCCAATGGAATGTCGTATGAACTACCCCCTTTAATGAAATTGTAATTTTCATAAAGGGAAGTTCATTTATTGTCTCGTGAATGCAAATGCAAAGCCTGAAAATCGATTTACCTTCAAAATATGAAATTTCAAAATTATAAAAATCCTTATAAAATAGCAACTTTAAATAATTTTTATAAATTCGAAATGACTTCAGAATGAGATCAAAATTATTTCGGATGAAATATTGAAGCTCATTCTTCACACCCATGCATTTATTTATGAAATTTTAATTTTTTTTATTTTTATTTTAGTCGTCGAAGTTTTAAAAAAATCTGCAAAAGGAAGGGTTAGAAAAATAAAAATAAAATTATGGAAAATGGACTAGAAAGCCAAAAATATTAAAACACACTACAGTCAGTATGATGTCGCCCTACGTTGTTGTAGCTCTTTTCGAGAGCTTTTCGAAAATATGCACTAATAGTCAATCCGAGCAACGAGCGAGGAGTTATGACCCCGAGAAGTTTTGCCCCCAAAATTCAAAATGATGGCCAATGGAATGTCGTATGAACTACCCCCCTTTAATGAAATTGTAATTTTCATAAAGGGAAGTTCATTTATTGTCTGTGAATGCAAATGCAAAGCCTGAAAATCGATTTACCTTCAAAATATGAAAAAAATGTGAAATTCCAAAATTATAAAAATCCTTATAAAATAGCAACTTTAAATAATTTTTATAAATTTGAAATGACTTCAGAATGAGATCAAAATTATTTCGGATGAAATATTGAAGCTCATTCTTCACACCCATGCATTTATTTTGAAATTTAATTTATTTATTTTTTTTTATAAATTAAGGGTTAGAAAAATATTCAAAAAGAAGGGTTAGAAAAATAAAAATAAAATTCTGGAAAATGGACTAGAAAGCTAAAAATGTTAAAACACACTACAGTCAGTATGATGTCGCCCTACATTGTTGTAGCTCTTTTCGAGAGCTTTCGAAAATATGCACTAATAGTCAATCCGAGCAACGAGCGAGGAGTTATGACCCCGGGAAGTTTTACCCCCAAAATTCAAAATGATGGTCAATGGAATGTCGTATGAACTACCCCCCTTTAATGAAATTGTAATTTTCATAAAGGGAAGTTCATTTATTGTCTGTGAATGCAAATGCAAAGCCTGAAAATCGATTTACCTTCAAAATATGAAAAAAATATGAAATTCCAAAATTATAAAAATCCTTATAAAATAACAACTTTAAATAATTTTTATAAATTCAAAATGACTTCAGAATGAGATCAAAATTATTTCGGATGAAATATTGAAGCTCATTCTTCACACCCATGCATTTATTTATGAAATTTTATTTTATTTTATTTTTATTTTAGTCGTCGAAGTTTAAAAAAAATCTGCAAAAGGAAGGGTTAGAAAAATAAAAATAAAATTATGGAAAATGGACTAGAAAGCCAAAAATATTAAAACACACTACAGTCAGTATGATGTCGCCCTACGTTGTTGTAGCTCTTTTCGGGGCTTTCAAAAAAATGGCACTAATAGTCAATCCGAGCAACGAGCGAGGAGTTATGACCCCAGGAAGTTTTACCCCCAAAATTCAAAATGATGGCCAATGGAATGTCGTATGAACTACCCCCTTTAATGAAATTGTAATTTTCATAAAGGGAAGTTCATTTATTGTCTGAGAATGCAAATGCAAAGCCTGAAAATCGATTTACCTTCAAAATATGAAAAAAAGGAAATTTTGAAATTATAAAAATCCTTATAAAATAACAACTTTAAATAATTTTTATAAATTCGAAATGACTTCAGAATGAGATCAAAATTATTTCGGATGAAATATTGAAGCTCATTCTTCACACCCATGCATTTATTTATGAAATTTTTATTTTTTTTATTTTTATTTTAGTCATCGAAGTTTAAAAAAATCTGCAAAAGGAAGGGTTAGAAAAATAAAAATAAAATTATAGAAAATGGACTAGAAAGCCAAAAATGTTAAAACACACTACAGTCAGTATGATGTCGTCCTACGTTGTTGTAGCTCTTTTCGAGAGCTTTTCGAAAATATGCACTAATAGTCAATCCGAGCAACGAGCGAGGAGTTATGACCCCGAGAAGTTTTAACCCCAAAATTCAAAATGATGGCCAATGGAATGTCGTATGAACTACCCCCTTTAATGAAATTGTAATTTTCATAAAGGGAAGTTCATTTATTGTCTGTGAATGCAAATGCAAAGCCTGAAAATCGATTTACCTTCAAAATATGAAAAAAATGTGAAATTCCGAAATTATAAAAATCCTTATAAAATAACAACTTTAAATAATTTTTATAAATTTGAAATGACTTCAGAATGAGATCAAAATTATTTTGGATGAAATATTGAAGCTCATTCTTCACACCCATGCATTTATTTATGAAATTTTAATTTTTTTATTTTTATTTTAGTCGTCGAAGTTTAAAAAAATCTGCAAAAGGAAGGGTTAGAAAAATAAAAATAAAATTATGGAAAATGGACTAGAAAACTGAAAAATATTAAAACACACTACAGTCAGTATGATGTCGCCCTACGTTGTTGTAGCTCTTTTCGAGAGCTTTCCGAAAATATGCACTAATAGTCAATCCGAGCAACGAGCGAGGAGTTATGACCCTGGGAAGTTTTACCCCCAAAATTCAAAATGATGGCCAATGGAATGTCGTATGAACTACCCCCCTTTAATGAAATTGTAATTTTCATAAAGGGAAGTTCATTTATTGTCTGTGAATGCAAATGCAAAGCCTGAAAATCGATTTACCTTCAAAATATGAAAAAAATGTGAAATTCCAAAATTATAAAAATCCTTATAAAATAGCAACTTTAAATAATTTTTATAAATTCGAAATGACTTATGATGAGATCAAAATTATTCTGGATGAAATATTGAAGCTCATTCTTCACACCCATGCATTTATTTATGAAATTTTAATTTTTTTTATTTTTATTTTAGTCATCGAAGTTTAAAAAAATCTGCAAAAGGAAGGGTTAGAAAAATAAAAATAAAATTCTGGAAAATGGACTAGAAAGCCAAAAATATTAAAACACACTACAGTCAGTATGATGTCGCCCTACATTGTTGTAGCTCTTTTCGAGAGCTTTCCGAAAATATGCACTAATAGTCAATCCGAGCAACGAGCGAGGAGTTATGACCCCGGAAGTTTTACCCCCAAAATTCAAAATGATGGCCAATGGAATGTCGTATGAACTACCCCCTTTAATGAAATTGTAATTTTCATAAAGGGAAGTTCATTTATTGTCTGTGAATGCAAATGCAAAGCCTGAAAATCGATTTACCTTCAAAATATGAAAAAAATGTGAAATTTCAAAATTATAAAAATCCTTATAAAATAGCAACTTTAAATAATTTTTATAAATTCGAAATGACTTCAGAATGAGATCAAAATTATTTCGGATGAAATATTGAAGCTCATTCTTCACACCCATGCATTTATTTATGAAATTTTAATTTTTTTTATTTTTATTTTAGTCGTCAAAGTTTAAAAAAAATCTGCAAAAGGAAGGGTTAGAAAAATAAAAATAAAATTATGGAAAATGGACTAGAAAACCAAAAATATTAAAACACACTACAGTTAGTATGATGTTGCCCTACGTTGTTGTAGCTCTTTTCGAGAGCTTTTCGAAAATATGCACTAATAGTCAATCCGAGCAACGAGCGAGGAGTTATGACCCAAGGAAGTTTTACCCCCAAAATTCAAAATGATGGCCAATGGAATGTCGTATGAACTACCCCCTTTAATGAAATTGTAATTTTCATAAAGGGAAGTTCATTTATTGTCTGTGAATGCAAATGCAAAGCCTGAAAATCAATTTACCTTCAAAAAAATATGAAATTTCAAAATTATAAAAATCCTTATAAAATAACAACTTTAAATAATTTTTATAAATTCGAAATGACTTCAGAATGAGATCAAAATTATTTCGGATGAAATATTGAAGCTCATTCTTCACACCCATGCATTTATTTATGAAATTTTAATTTTTTATATTTTATTTTAGTCATCGAAGTTAAAAAAAATCTGCAAAAGGAAGGGTTAGAAAAATAAAAATAAAATTCTGGAAAATGGACTAGAAAGCCAAAAATATTAAAACACACTATAGTCAGTATGATGTCGCCCTACGTTGTTGTAGCTCTTTTCGAGAGCTTTTCAAAAATATGCACTAATAGTCAATCCGAGCAACGAGCGAGGAGTTATGACCCCAGGAAGTTTTACCCCCAAAATTCAAAATGATGGCCAATGGAATGTCGTATGAACTACCCCCTTTAATGAAATTGTAATTTTCATAAAGGGAAGTTCATTTATTGTCTGTGAATGCAAATGCAAAGCCCGAAAATCGATTTACCTTCAAAATATGAAAAAAAGAAATTTCGAAATTATAAAAATCCTTATAAAATAGCAACTTTAAATAATTTTTATAAATTCGAAATGACTTCAGAATGAGATCAAAATTATTTCGGATGAAATATTGAAGCTCATTCTTCACACCCATGCATTTATTTATGAAATTTTTATTTTATTTTATTTTTATTTTAGTCGTCGAAGTTTAAAAAAATCTGCAAAAGGAAGGGTTAGAAAAATAAAAATAAAATTTTGGAAAATGGACTAGAAAGCCAAAAATATTAAAACACACTACAGTCAGTATGATGTCGCCCTACGTTGTTGTAGCTCTTTTCGAGAGCTTTCCGAAAATATGCACTAATAGTCAATCCGAGCAACGAGCGAGGAGTTATGACCCTAGGAAGTTTTACCCCCAAAATTCAAAATGATGGTCAATGGAATGTCGTATGAACTACCCCCCTTTAATGAAATTGTAATTTTCATAAAGGGAAGTTCATTTATTGTCTGTGAATGCAAATGCAAAGCCTGAAAATCGATTTACCTTCAAAATATAAAAAAAATATGAAATTCCGAAATTATAAAAATCCTTATAAAACAACAACTTTAAATAATTTTTATAAATTCGAAATGACTTCAGAATGAGATCAAAATTATTTTGGATGAAATATTGAAGCTCATTCTTCACACCCATGCATTTATTTATGAAATTTTAATTTTTTAATTTTTATTTTAGTCGTCGAAGTTTAAAAAAATCTGCAAAAGGAAGGGTTAGAAAAATAAAAATAAAATTATGGAAAATGGACCAGAAAGCCAAAAATATTAAAACACACTACAGTTAGTATGATGTCGTCCTACGTTGTTGTAGCTCTTTTCGAGAGCTTTTCGAAAATATGCACTAATAGTCAATCCGAGCAACGAGCGAGGAGTTATGACCCTGGGAAGTTTTACCCCCAAAATTCAAAATGATGGCCAATGGAATATCGTATGAACTACCCCCTTTAATGAAATTGTAATTTTCATAAAGGGAAGTTCATTTATTGTCTGTGAATGCAAATGCAAAGCCTGAAAATCGATTTACCTTCAAAATATAAAAAAATGTGAAATTCCGAAATTATAAAAATCCTTATAAAATAGCAACTTTAAATAATTTTTATAAATTCGAAATGACTTCAGAATGAGATCAAAATTATTTCGGATGAAATATTGAAGCTCATTCTTCACACCCATGCATTTATTTATGAAATTTTAAATTTTTTTATTTTTATTTTAGTCATCGAAGTTTAAAAAAATATTGCAAAAGGAAGGGTTAGAAAAATAAAAATAAAATTTTGGAAAATGGACTAGAAAGCCAAAAATATTAAAACACACTACAGTTAGTATGATGTCATCCTACGTTGTTGTAGCTCTTTTCAAGAGCTTTACGAAAATATGCACTAATAGTCAATCCGAGCAACGAGCGAGGAGTTATGACCCTGGGAAGTTTTACCCCCAAAATTCAAAATGATGGCCAATGGAATGTCGTATGAACTACCCCCCTTTAATGAAATTGTAATTTTCATAAAGGGAAGTTCATTTATTGTCTGTGAATGCAAATGCAAAGCCTGAAAATCGATTTACCTTCAAAATATGAAAAAAAATGAAATTTCGAAATTATAAAAATCCTTATAAAACAACAACTTTAAATAATTTTTATAAATTCAAAATGACTTCAGAATGAGATCAAAATTATTTTGGATGAAATATTGAAGCTCATTCTTCACACCCATGCATTTATTTATGAAATTTTATATTTATTTTTATTTTAGTCACCGAAGTTTAAAAAAAATCTACAAAAGGAAGGGTTAGAAAAATAAAAATAAAATTCTTGAAAAATGGACCAAAAAGCCAAAAATATTAAAACACACTACAGTTAGTATGATGTCACCCTACCTATTGTAGCTCTTTTCGAGAGCTTTCTGAAAATATGCACTAATAGTCAATCCGAGCAACGAGCGAGGAGTTATGACCCCGGGAAGTTTTACCCCCAAAATTCAAAATGATGGTCAATGGAATGTCGTATGAACTACCCCCTTTAATGAAATTGTAATTTTCATAAAGGGAAGTTCATTTATTGTCTGTGAATGCAAATGCAAAGCCTGAAAATCGATTTACCTTCAAAATATGAAAAAAATGTGAAATTCCGAAATTATAAAAATCCTTATAAAATAACAACTTTAAATAATTTTTATAAATTCGAAATGACTTCAGAATGAGATCAAAATTATTTCGGATGAAATATTGAAGCTCATTCTTCACACCCATGCATTTATTTATGAAATTTTAATTTTTTTTTACTTTTTATTTTAGTCGTCGAAGTTTAAAAAAAATCTGCAAAAGGAAGGGTTAGAAAAATAAAAATAAAATTCTGGAAAATGGACTAGAAAGCCAAAAATATTAAAACACACTACAGTTAGTATGATGTCGCCCTACGTTGTTGTAGCTCTTTTCGAGAGCTTTTCAAAAATATGCACTAATAGTCAATCCGAGCAACGAGCGAGGAGTTATGACCCCAGGAAGTTTTACCTCCAAAATTCAAAATGATGGCCAATGGAATGTCGTATGAACTACCCCCTTTAATGAAATTGTAATTTTCATAAAGGGAAGTTCATTTATTGTCTGTGAATGCAAATACAAAGCCTGAAAATCGATTTACCTTCAAAATATGAAATTTTGAAATTATAAAAATCCTTATAAAATAGCAACTTTAAATAATTTTTATAAATTCAAAATGACTTCAGAATGAGATCAAAATTATTTCGGATGAAATATTGAAGCTCATTCTTCACACCCATGCATTTATTTATGAAATTTTAATTTTTTTTTATTTTTATTTTAGTCATCGAAGTTTAAAAAAATCTACAAAAGGAAGGGTTAGAAAAATAAAAATAAAATTCTAGAAAATGGACTAGAAAGCCAAAAATGTTAAAACACACTACAGTTAGTATGATGTCGTCCTACGTTGTTGTAGCTCTTTTCGAGAGCTTTTCGAAAATATGCACTAATAGTCAATCCGAGCAACGAGCGAGGAGTTATGACCCCGAGAAGTTTTACCCCAAAATTCAAAATGATGGTCAATGGAATGTCGTATGAACTACCCCCTTTAATGAAATTGTAATTTTCATAAAGGGAAGTTCAATTATTGTTGTGAATGCAAATGCAAAGCCTGAAAATCGATTTACCTTCAAAATATGAAAAAAATGTGAAATTCTAAAATTATAAAAATCCTTATAAAACAACAACTTTAAATATTTTTTATAAATTCAAAATGACTTCAGAATGAGATCAAAATTATTTCGGATGAAATATTGAAGCTCATTCTTCACACCCATGCATTTATTTATGAAATTTTAATTTTTTTTATTTTTATTTTAGTCGCCGAAGTTTAAAAAAATCTGCAAAAGGAAGGGTTAGAAAAATAAAAATAAAATTATGGAAAATGGACCAGAAAGCCGAAAATATTAAAACACACTACAGTTAGTATGATGTCGTCCTATGTTGTTGTAGCTCTTTTCGAGAGCTTTTCGAAAATATGCACTAATAGTCAATCCGAGCAACGAGCGAGGAGTTATGACCCCGGGAAGTTTTACCCCCAAAATTCAAAATGATGGCCAATGGAATATCGTATGAACTACCCCCTTTAATGAAATTGTAATTTTCATAAAGGGAAGTTCATTTATTGTCTGTGAATGCAAATGCAAAGCCTGAAAATCGATTTACCTTCAAAATATAAAAAAAATGTGAAATTCCAAAATTATAAAAATCCTTATAAAACAGCAACTTTAAATAATTTTTATAAATTCGAAATGACTTCAGAATGAGATCAAAATTATTTCGGATGAAATATTGAAGCTCATTCTTCACACCCATGCATTTATTTATGAAATTTTAATTTTTTTTTATTTTTATTTTAGTCATCGAAGTTTAAAAAAATCTGCAAAAGAAGGGGATAGAAAAATAAAAATAAAATTATGGAAAATGGACTAGAAAGCCAAAAATATTAAAACACACTACAGTCAGTATGATGTCGTCCTACGTTGTTGTAGCTCTTTTCGAGAGCTTTTCGAAAATATGCACTAATAGTCAATCCGAGCAACAAGCGAGGAGTTATGACCCCAGGAAGTTTTGCCCCCAAAATTCAAAATGATGGCCAATGGAATGTCGTATGAACTACCCCCTTTAATGAAATTGTAATTTTCATAAAGGGAAGTTCATTTATTGTCTGTGAATACAAATGCAAAGCCTGAAAATCGATTTACCTTCAAAATATGAAAAAAAAAATGTGAAATTTCAAAATTATAAAAATCCTTATAAAACAACAACTTTAAATAATTTTTATAAATTCAAAATAACTTTAGAATGAGATCAAAATTATTTTGGATGAAATATTGAAGCTCATTTTCACACCCATGCATTTATTTATGAAATTTTAATTTTTTTATTTTTATTTTAGTCACCGAAGTTTAAAAAAAATCTACAAAAGGAAGGGTTAGAAAAATAAAAATAAAATTCTGAAAAATGGACCAGAAAGCTAAAAATATTAAAACACACTACAGTTAGTATGATGTCGCCCTACCTTGTTGTAGCTCTTTTCAAGAGCTTTTCGAAAATATGCACTAATAGTCAATCCGAGCAACGAGCGAGGAGTTATGACCCTAGAAAGTTTTACCCCCAAAATTCAAAATGATGGCCAATGGAATGTCGTATGAACTACCCCCCTTTAATGAAATTGTAATTTTCATAAAGGGAAGTTCATTTATTGTCTGTGAATGCAAATGCAAAGCCTGAATATCGATTTACCTTCACAATATGAAAAAAAAATATGAAATTCGAAAATTATAAAAATCGTTATAAAACAATTTTAAATAATTTTTATAAATTCGAAATGACTTCAGAATGAGATCAAAATTGTTTTGGATGAAATATTGAAGCTCATTCTTCACACCCATGCATTTATTTATGAAATTTTAATTTTTTATTTATTTTTATTTTAGTCATCAAAGTTTAAAAAAATCTGCAAAAGGAAGGGTTAGAAAAATAAAAATAAAATTCTAGAAAATGGACCAAAAAGCTGAAAATGTTAAAACACACTACAGTTAGTATGATGTCATCCTACATTGTTGTAGCTCTTTTCGAGAGCTTTACGAAAATATGCACTAATAGTCAATCCGAGCAATGAGCGAGGAGTTATGACCCCGGGAAGTTTTGCCCCCAAAATTCAAAATGATGGCCAATGGAATGTCGTATGAACTACCCCCTTTAATGAAATTGTAATTTTCATAAAGGGAAGTTCATTTATTGTCTGTGAATGCAAATGCAAAGCCTGAAAATCAATTTACCTTCAAAATATGAAAAAATGTGAAATTATAAAAATCCTTATAAAACAACTTTAAATAATTTTTATAAATTCAAAATGACTTCAGAATGAGATCAAAATTGTTTCGGATGAAATATTGAAGCTCATTCTTCACACCCATGCATTTATTTATGAAATTTTAATTTTTTTTTATTTTAGTCGCCGAAGTTTAAAAAAATCTTCAAAAGGAAGGGTTAGAAAAATAAAAATAAAATTTTGAAAAATGGACTAGAAAGCCAAATATATTAAAACATACTACAATTAGTATGATGTCGCCCTAAGTTGTTGTAGCTCTTTTCGAGAGCTTTTTGAAAATATGCACTAATAGTCAATCCGAGCAACGAGCGAGGACTTATGACCCCGGGAAGTTTTACCCCCAAAATTCAAAATGTTGGCCAATGAAATGTCATATGAACTACCCCCCTTTAATCAAATTATAATTTTCATAAAGGGAAGTTCACTTATTGTCTATGAATGTAAATGCAAAGCTTAAAAATTGATTTACCTTCAAAATATGAAAATTTTGAAATTATAAAAATCCTTATAAAATAGCAACTTTAAATAATTTTTATAAATTCGAAATGACTTCAGAATGAGATCAAAATTATTTCGGATGAAGGATCGAAGCTCATTCTTCACACCCATGCATTTATTTATGAAATTTTAATTTTTTTTATTTTTATT
>JAQPPZ010011450.1:0-45592 GCA_028583015.1 Wollemia nobilis
TACAAAGATCTTATGTTTTAAATTTCAGCTCGAACAGAGACCCGAGGAAGAAAATTAGCTCTTATCACAAATGTGAAGAGAGTTCTATGAAGCTAGATAAGATTATAAAGAATTAGAAGACTACATGCATCAAATTTGGGTTTGATTTTTGACGAAGGAGAATCATCAAATGGATCAAACGCCACAAATGAAGAATCGACAAAGAATGAAGAAAAGAAACAGGTTAATCAAACAAAAATGAATCATGCAAAGAAAAGCAATAATGCAAGGCAAGAAAGGAGAGTTGACAATGACGATCTCACCAATGTCACACATCAAAGAAGAAGAATATTTATGGCTCCTATAATATGACAAAGACCAGCACCCATGTTCAATCATCACTTTTCTGGTTACTATTTTAAATGCAATGGTTATGGACATAAGAGTTCAGATTGTAGGTATAATGTAGGACCAAGGAATTTTGCTAGTAGAATTGCTTTTTCACCTGATGGATTATGCAGTAGAATATTATAACTGTCATAACTTTGGGCATATTGCAAGCAATTGTAGAAGTACATTTGCATCAAATCAATTTCAGGGAAGAAAATTTTAGCCAAATGGAAAAATACAAAATAGAAAATTTCTCGAAAAGTATGCACAAGCTATTGAAAAATGAAAGCCAAAACAAGAGCCCAAAACTGTAATCAAACCAAAGTGGAAAAAAAAAGAGCAACCTAAGGAAGAAAATGAATCCTTAATCGTACAAATGGCATTTAAAGCGTAGAATAAATCCACACCATGGATACTTGATAGTGGATGCTCCAATCATATGATAGGTGACAAACAAAAATTTGAGAAGTTGCGGTAATATGAAGGTGGTTCAATGAAATTCAAAAATAATGATGGAGCTAAGATAGTTTGCAGAGGTTCAGTTAAGATCAATTATGAAAAAATCAGGTCAGAAGAAGTCTTGTTTGTGGTTGGTCTAAAGCATAACTTGTTGAGTGTAAGTTAGATTTGTGATAGAGGTCACGATGTGATCTTTAAGAAGCAGGGTTGTGAAATCAAAAATAAAAACAATGGGAAGTTGATAGCAGCTGGATTAAGGACATCTGGTAAACTTTACACTCTCTCGGAGACTTTAGAAGGAGCTTGCTTGATTGGATAGAAAGAAGAGAATTGGTTGTGGTACAAGAGGCTTGGTCATATTAGTTTTGATAATCTAGTAAAAATCAGTTCAAAGAAAGTAGTGAGAGATATTCCCACAATTGAAAAACCATCAAATAACATTTGTGCTTCATGTCAAAAAGGGAAGAAAACTAGAGTCTCATTTAAAACAAAAGAGTACTACATGAGCAAAACTTTGGAACTAGTACATACTGATTTATGTGGACCCATGAGAATGCAAAGCATAAATAGTGACAAATATTTCATGATGTGTATAGATGACTATTCCAGGATGACATGGGTATTGTTTTTTAAGCATAAATCAGAAGCTTTTAAGATGTTCAAGGTTTTAAAAAACCAAGTTGGAAATCAAACAAGAAAAAATATTAAATGTTTAAGGTCAGATAGAGGAGGAGAGTTCATTTTAGAGGTTTTCACAGAGTATTGTGAAAAATATGGCATCAGAAGACAGTTTTCAGCAGCCAAGACACCTCAGCAGAATGGTGTGGTAGAAAGAAATAACATAACAGTGTAGAAAATGGCACAGACTATGTTGACTGAGAGTAAAGTAGCAGAAAGATTTTTGAAAGAGGCAGTCCATACAATGGTATACATCCAAAATAGGTGCATGTTGAGGATGCATGAAAGCAAAACTCCTTATGAGTCATGGTTCGGTAAAAATACAACAACAAGATATTTTAAAGTTTTTGGCAATAAGTGTTACATCAAAAGAATTAAAGAAAACCTTGGTAAGTTTGAAGATAGAGAAGATGAAGGCAATTTTCTTGGCTATTCATCAAAAAGAAAAGCTTATAAATGCTACAACAAGAGGCTAAGAAAAATTGTGGAAAGTGCTGATGTTAAAGTTGATCAAGGAGGTCCGAGGTGTAGAGCAATTGGTTTATCCAAACCCCATAAAGGGGGCAGAGGTCCAAGGTTCAAATCTCGGGCCTCGTCGGACTAAATGTTTGTCCCTTTCCTGGTGATTTCAGTGACCCAAGGAGAATGAGTAATGGGTCTGATATACAAAGAGCTTATTTTTTAAATTTAACCCTGAACGGAGACCCAAGGAAGAAACAACAATAGTTTCAAAATGCCTCCGTAGCACTTTTTTCAGTTTTGGGCAGCCAAGTGCTTTTGCGCTCGAATACTCAAATTCATATTTTCTTGTTGTTGAATGTGCCGTTTAAGTGTTGTTTCACGTATACTTCATCGAGTTGAACATATATTATTTTTTGTCAAAGTAATTTTGAGGCCTCCAAGTGTGAGAATGAGTAATGTGCACAACACTTTGTCCGTGAACTATTTGACAAAATGTCTCTCCAAAATAAAAGTGAAATTTAAAAAGGTCATAACTTTTGATTCGTAACTCCTTTTGAGTCTTTATTTTTCCAGAGCATGCAAAATTTTAAAATCTAGAAGAGACGTTATGTCTCTCAAGGGGGACATTATTGAATGTTGAAACGATCATCTTGCGACTCAAAATTTATTAGGAAGTTTAAGTGTTGGAAGTTAAAGGTATTGCAAAAGGTTTTCAAAATGAGTCAGTGTGAGTACAAAGAAGGGTGTGAGATTGAGATTATAATCAGATGATATTAGTCAGAGTGGATGTATAGAGAGAAGCAATGAGCTAGACCACTTAGGGTATTTTGGAACAGAGATCAAATTTTCTACTACAGTTTTTGTTTTTATCAAGTTGATGCTTGGTGATTGGGGTCGGTGCTCCTTGCAGTTGGTGTTGCTAAAGTCTGGGTTAGTTGGTGCCATTCCCTGTAGTTAGTGCTACAAAAATATTATAAAGACCAAACATTTTTTAGGTTGGATTTGGATGGGAGTCCAAACAGTCCATTGGCACAGTGGTTTTCCCACATCGGGTTTCCACTATAATTCTATTGTTATGTGATGCATTTTGTGTTATTGCTTTTTTTGATTTGATTTCATAGTTGGAAAAAAATATTAATACACATTGATTCATCCCCCCTCTCAGTGTCACACTTAGTTCTACAAAAGTAATTGAAGCTTCTCAACACATTGCTTGTGTGAAGATTGGTGAAGATGGAATGTGGGGAGAACTGAAGGAAGCCTTTCAAGGTCTTATTATTCCCTCAACACCTCTAGGGCCAAGAGAAATGGGAAGTTAGCATAATGTTCAAAACTTCATTTATCTTTTGTGGCCATAAACTTTTGTCTCTTCATTCTAAAAAGTGAGTTTTGTCTTATCTACTTAACCATTTAGTGTTAGAAGGGTTACCCCCTCTATTTTAGTTATGCCAAAGCAACCAAATTTTATGCTCAACTATTAAAAGTTTTGATGGCTTGCATGATTGCTTGCACCAACAACTTGCTTGCATCAATGCACTAACAACAAAAGACATGCATGGACTGCATGCACTTGCAACAAACAACATATTCTAACAAGGGATGGCATGCAAGAATTGTGTGCACCAACGACTTGTATTGACTACATGCATGGAAAATATGCACGCATTGACAACTAATGTGCATGCATTGAAGGCGGATGTGGCGCAACAATGAGATTATGTGTAAAGTGCCCACCAATAGCTTGTATAGGCAACACAACATGGTAAAACACTTGTGTTGTTCAAATCTGCTCCTCGTAGGCTTCAACAACTTCCTTCTCTATCCATAGAACACCCTCTTTATGTTAGACAACAATCAACTTGCATCGAAAGCCATCCTCTTTGTGTTGGATGGCAATCACTTTGTGTCACATGGCAATCTCCTTGTGGTGGATGCTAATCTCTTTGCATTGGATGACAATCTCCTTGCATTGGACAACATTATCTTTATGTCAAACTATACTTGTCTTAGCATTTTCCTCTCCCCCAACAATAAGGACATTGCCTCTAACAACAATTTCCTTGCCCTAGTTTATAGCAACTAACCCTCAAATGACAAGCATTTTCTCTAAAAACAATGGTTTCTCATCCTCGAAAGACAAGCATTTATGTTTCTTTGACAAGGATTTCTCTCTATTATATGGTAGGGGTTTCTCTTCCTTTTAAGACATGGGTTTCGCTTTCACAATGATCCATGCTCGAACAACCATATTTATGTCTTGGATGACAGTCCAAGACATGATTTGCAATAACCCTCACATGATTTGTGCAATGTGGAAAAACCCATCCATACTTCGAACATCCTTCTTCCTTACTTGGATGATATCCTTTGTCATCCAAATACTCATGCATGTTCTAATGGCATCCTTCATTATTTGGACTACACTCTTCCTCACATTCATCTTTAAACAGGTTGTTGGTTTTAATCGTATTCTTGTCCTCCTTTTGTAGATAAAATCATTGAAATGAAAATGTGCCAAGATTTATCAAGGTTTGAAATTCTTGCCCTATAATTTCCATTTTTGAGTTAGAGGTATATGCCTTCGAATGCATTGATGTCAATGGTTGGATAACTCATTGCATGTCCACCATGGCGTGATCAACCTCCTCCATTGTAATCAAGTTCATAGTGCCCTTTGCTTCTTACTGAGGGATTTGATTCTTCTCAGGCTTCTTGAGTCTTCTATACATTATTGGCTCATCTTAATTTGCACCACTTGAATAGTCTCATGCGAAATGCCCCTAGAGTTGATATATTTGGCAGTGCACAATGTATCTGCTATAAGTATCATACTCAATTTTTCTTCTTTTATTGCCTTGGCAGTTGTGACCAAACATGCCACCAACAATACTTATATTTGGAACATTCTCCCTCTATGTTGTATATACCTATAGTGATGATTTTATGTTGTTAGTTGTGTTCTTCATGTCACACTCATTATTAGATTTATTGTTCTAATCATTTTCATCTCCAAAGTTCTCTTTGTATTGCCTTCTTGATCACAATAGCTAGATGATATCCTCGAATCATCCTTTGAGTTGCTTTCATCTATAGATTTGTCGCTCTTTGTCTCTGGAGCCACTCTCATTATCATAGTCACTTAGTCGCTCTCATCTTCATTAAGATGACCGAGCATTTTAGTGATGTCACATCATTTTACAAGTTCATGGCTCACTCAAAGGCCTCTCCATATGATTTTGGAGGGACTACCCTAATATTATTTTGATACAAAGGAAGAAAGCCCTCCACAAACCACCTTTTCTTCAATGGATATGAGTCATATGAAAAATCCTCCTCAAAATGGCTAAAAAATCCTTCAATATCCTGTTATTTGCTCCATCTTGTAGATTTACGCACTCATCATCATTGAGGAACAAATTAAATTTCCTTATGAAGGCTTCTTGTAACTCCACATAGATGTGGTACTTGCACTTTGACAATTCCATGAGCCAGTCCATTACAATTCCATAAAGTATTGGAGGGATATGGAATTGGAGGGATAATGCCCTCCAATCTGCTTCACTCATCTCCCCATTTACCTTTCACATTGTAAGACAAATTTTCTAGTGTTTAAGTGGGTCCTCTGTTCCACCACCATGAAAATTGGGACACTTGTGTTACACCAATATTAGTCGTTGTTGTGACCCATTGCTTCAATGTAGGTAATGTTTACCCTTATGTCTCACCGTTGTCATACACATTGTCAAATTTACCACATTATAATTACTTCTATGTCAGGCTCTTGTCCCATGCACCATGAAACATGTCAAGTTGTAGTTGCTCTAATGTCAAACTCCCATTACACTCACCATTAGATAGACTAACTTACAATTGCTCCAGTACCGAACTCCCATCACACACACTAGTGTACATGCTATCTTGCATTTGCTATAATGTCGAATTCGCATCCCACTCACCATAAAACACACCAACTTGCAGTTTCTCCGATGTGAGATTCCGTTTCTCTCCCTATTCGACACACCATAGTTGCTCCAATGTTGGATTCATGTCTTGCTCACCATTAAACATACCAATATTTAGTTGCTCTAGTACCAAACTCTCATCATATGCACTATCAAATGTACAACTCAATTCAACAACTATTAGCCTTTCTAGCCGAACTAATTTTTCTCCTTTATCAAACTTGTCACATTGTGCTTTGTCATACAAACTTGTTTGTGTGCACATATTTGTTTGCATGAACTTGTTCGTTTACATGCACGTGTTTGGTTGCATTAACTTGTTCAATTGTGTGCACATCTTCGCATCTGTGCATGTATTTGCTTGCACGAACTTGATCAATTACCCAACACAAATTTTTTTTTTTGCATGGATGTCTTCACCTACACACACATGTTCTTTGCACTTTGTATCTTCAGGCATGTTTTTGCACTTCTCATCATCACACATGCCTTCATGTATTACATTGTCAAATACGATTTCATTTGTTGTGACATCATGTAAGTCTCCATCAACTACACAATCCTATTGGACATTCATGTTGGGTTGCATGCCTTTCTCTCTTGGTCCTTCATTGACATCAAAAACAAGTCAGCATAATTTTTTGTTGTAAACTTCAATCTTCCCTCCACCTAGGGACAACGCACACTTGACTATGTTCTTTGTCGACCATATTTTAATAATGCTATTGTTGATGTTGCTTACTTTCTCAAGCGATATGCTTGTTACAATTTCATATCACCAATTCCAACCCAAATTTGTATAGGCAATGATACTAGAATGTAGAAATAGAATGCAACACGTCACAATTTAGTTGTGCTATAAATATATAAAGTTACACAATGGGAATAACTTACATATACTTGACACTATAAGGTAGAAATAGAACACAACACATCACAATTTCATTGCGCTATAAATATATAAAGTTACACAATGGGAATAACTTACATTTACTTGTAGATACACTTCACAGATGGTGTATTTTGCACAACCCAGTTATTTGTAGCACTTTATGGTTTGACAAAGTGACACACATACTTATCTTGGCCAATATTGACAAACATCATAGTTCGAAAAACAACTCCACCAATAAAATTTTTTGACATCTCCCACGTAGATGTGTATTTATAGGTGTCATAGGGTCGGTAAGTGGTTGGCAACTGCCAACTACCACCGAAATACCCATGTACATCAAAACATTGAAATACCCCATAACATTACATTATTATAAACAATTATATTGTCATGTACACACAGAAGAACACCATGTGACAACTAACACATACAACAACTTTAACTGCATGTATTACCAACACTTTGTACAAGAACCCATTCACCTATATGTTTTTATAGTCATATGTTCATGCAAATGTGCATTCATGCAGAGTTGTCAAATCATCTACCTACATGGATTTTGATTTACCATTGGAAACAATGTGTCCTTTTATATTTTAGAATTGGAGAAGTAGATTATCTCAAGCCACAACTAATAGCCTTATACAACCCAATGTATTCAACTTAGTTCCTAGATGAGATTAGAAAAGGGAAAACATTGCAATTATCAACCGTCTATCGGTCTCACTGTAAAATTTGAGAACTAATTAAAGCACAATCAAAAACATATGCAAAACAAAAAAACATATGAAGACTTCTGATAGTAATTTCATACATATAAAGACTTATAACAATAATTTCATATGCTGTGTGTGCACAGATGTAACAAGTATGAAAGAAACAAAATGAATAGTTTTTATGACTAGAGAAAGGCTAATAATAACAGCTACTTTAACACTTATTATGAAAGCTACTTTAAAGTTTTTTTATTTTTTATTTTTAAAACTTGCTTATTATTTGCTTTTCATGATATTGAGATTTTTCCCTTTTACTTTTTTCCTAAATACATCCCTTGTTCTTTTACATTTGCTGCTCTTGCATCATAATATTCCATACTCTCTAGCTTCAAAGGCTCCACGCCTTTTTGCTTTATAAGTTGAACTTTAAATTTGTTTGCTGATGCATGTAAAATAAGGATACAACGTGCCCTTGACTTTTTTGTTTTTGTTTTTGTTACTATGTAAGTAAAAGCTAGATTTAGATTTTTCTATAAATAGGTGGCAACTTCGTACTTATTAACATTTCTATTTTGGGAGCTACTTTTGCTTTCGTGCACATGTACCTTTTTGGTTTTCTATTCAACAAAATGATGAAAATTATTAGCTAATGGCCATTGGCTTTATTGAATATGGTAAAGGGAAACATGAATTTAAACAATCCTGAATCAAATACTCCCTTTTTTAAATATTTTATCAAATTAAATTAATCTTTGCAAATTTAGTTTTCATAGTTTATAAGTTTGTAAGTTGCTAACTAAAAAGTATTGTAGGATGAATAGGGTGTCAAAATAAGCAAAACCTGTATGCAATCATCAACATATCTACATGAAAATGTCATCACATAGAGAAGTATTATGGTAAAAATGTTCATCAAAAGGTCCAAATGGGGGATTTGACATTGCCATTACTTACAAATCAATATACTTGGTTAAGGGAGTAGCCAACTGCTAGCCTGTTACAATATTGATGCTGCCACTTATTTTTAAAAATAAATTAGAAACTTAAATTTGAATTCCATGGCCCTAAATGTAGTTTGAATGTCCTCCATTGCCATATCTATTGCCCAGGAAGTACGAACTGGAATGAACTTGTTCCAGTCGGACAAACCTGGTAATTATGCTCTCAAAATCCATTTGTAAGGTGGCTCAAAACTAGCAACATTTAAGGGTGCACATTTGAGTACATTTTATGTAACTGGTGTTATGAAGGATACCCTGAGATTAGTAGAAAGGGTTTTAGGGATTGAATAAACAAGAAAAATTGGGGCCTGTAAATATCAATTCAAAGTAGAAAATTGGCACTAGTATGGGGGCTAAAGATGATCTTTAACCGTTTTAATACTAATACAGGGAACTTGCCCTGTTTTGGTCCCCAACTTCTATTTCATGTTTCTTGATCTCCAAGCAGGTGTCCTTTTTATGGTTTACATCAATAGACATGCTTGACATGGAGTTGCATTAATACTGGTTTTAATCAACATTGTACTTAAATCAGTTCATCCCTCAGTTCTCCTTTTTTCACTACAAGAAAAGTGCATTCTAGCCTCCCTTGCAAATTTCTCTGTAGAAAGACCTTACGTAGCTCCATTTCACTATTTTCTAGGTTTTTATTTTGGGAGGGCAGTGTTTAAAAAACTAGCAGATGATAAAATCCCTTAGAAGTGTCCTTGAATTTATCCAGTTTTGTTTAAGTCCTTATGTGCAAGATTTCCAACAATTGCCCACTGCCCTAAGCTTTCTTGAAACAAAAAATTTGGACAAAATTCCCTCTTGGTCATTACTAAATGCTCAAAGTACAAGGTATATTAGAGGTTTTGAGATATTTTTGTTCCTCCCAATTCAGTTTGGTTAGGAAATCTATTGAACCTATGATTTTAGTGTCCAGATTATCTTTTTCACCAAGTCTTTGTTTCAAGGAGTGGGGGAAGGAAGTATAGGCAAAAATCCAAACCATGATGCTTTTTCATGGTGTTTTGGGATATTTTAAGTTGTTGAGTGTTGTTGTTGGATTCACAGAGGTTGTATAATTCCATAAGTTTAGTTTTTTGTCCAAGTATTAGTTGAGTGAGTTGAATCTGTTCATTTTCCTGGTGAGCCAACTCAATTTCATTGATTACTCCACCATTTGATATGAGTATTGTCTTGGATATGTTATTTTATGTTTTCTGTCTGTTTAACATAAAAGTTCTTTTATTCTTAATTTATAGGAAAGTGTCAAGCAACATATATTGCCTAAAATTATTTCAAAAAATGAAGATGCTTGAACATAGCATTTGACAGTGTATGTTTACATTATTCTACAATGACACTATTTCTTTTGTTGAAATCACCCTTTCTGAAGGGATTTCAAAATTTGTAATGCCAATTCTCTTCTTTCACTGTCTGAAAAAGTGATCCTTCATAGTTCTTAAGCTAGAGAAATAATAAGTTGGTATTTAATTTTAATATTTCACTAATTTTCTTCTGTATCTATTAGAAAACATAATGAGATCAATATAGATTGGTGTCAATAAAAGAGATTTTATTTTTAAATTGGTTATATGGGTTTGAAACGGATGTTGCCCATATTACCAAGACAATACAGTATTATGGTATTGCAACGAAGTGCATCATCACAGGCTGCCTTGTTGCGGGATTGTCCATCACAATGTAGAGATACAAGTTTGGGTTGCACTCAATTTAATCCCATTTACTCCATGATGCCTTAGACACCAGTTTTAACACTCGTTGATTAAATAAACAAATAAATATTCTGGAGAATTGGAATTTTTGGACATGAATTCATGTTTTTCATCTGAAGAAAATAAATTTTATTTGCTATAAATTGTTATAAAAATTCTTCTACTCTTCTGCATTCATTTACTGTGTCTAGCAGTTTATGTCCTTCAGTTGAGAAGAATTTGCTTCATGTCATATTTATTTTTTATTTGGTAGTTATTTTCAGTCTTTTCATGGAGATTCCTATTTTATTTGTGCTAATGTTTGAATCATTGTGGTAGGCATATGGAAATCAGGTTCAAGTTAAAATTGTGAAGAATAAAATGGCACCTCCTTTTAACAGAGTAGAATTTGAGCTTGAGTTTGGCAAGGGCATTTCCACTGAAGGTGAGATCCTGGATTTTGGATCTAAGCATAGATTAATCTCAAAATCAGGGAACTTTTATAAATGGTGATAATTTTAACGGTAGAGATAGAACCATAAGGTTTCTTATAGAGCACGTAGACATCTTTGATGAACTGGCAGAGAAAATAAAAGAGAAGTTGTTAGACCATTTAAGAGAGAAACATGACCATGAAGAGAATTATATTAGCGAATGAGAGGAGAAACATGGCCTTGTAGAGGCTTCTAAAAATGCTACAGAGGAGAAAGTTGCTTCTTATAGCAATGGTGAAGATGCAGAAGTGACAGTAGTGGTTGAACCATAGTACTTCATGATTAAAAATATGATTTTGTTATGTCTTCTATATCAAATTAGGTAAGAATTGCATATGATTACCTTGATACAAGCTTTTCTAGAAGGTGTCTTCTACCTCAGCAAAACAAAAATTGAGAATGCGTAAAACATGGATGTTGTATTCTATAGAATACTTCAGAAATAGCTTTTACAAGGAGGTACATCATGCCTTGTTGTAGGAAATGATCTTAAGAAAGTATAGAGAAAGTGCATTTGAAAGTAAGGGAAAATAACTGTCAGGATTTGTAGTAGAGCAATTTGTTCAAATGTGCAATGATGACTGTTAAAATTTTTCTTATGCTGAACAACATAACAATTTAATATATATTATAATGGTAATGGAATATGAACTACAGTAAGTCCATTTGATGGCAGAATGAGTTTCTACAATTTTGTAAAATTATTCCCTTTTATATTAGTATTAATACTTTTGTTTACTGAAAAATTTGTCAGAGGAGAGTTTTTCTCAAACTGGTCAGCTAGATATTGTACAATAACATTTTTTTTTTTAAATACAAAAATGTATCAATATATTACCACATTGTTCAAAAAAAAGAATTTTCAAATTAACAATAAGATTACATGAAGTTCTATTCCTGTATGATATAAGAAAGCATCTGGCCCTATGCCCTAATGGGCACAAAATTTGTAACTTTCCAAATCTGGAACAAATTTAACTTTCCAAATCTGGAACAAATTTAACTTTACCAACTAAACTAGTGGGTTCATCATTTTCAATGATGATTTTGAGAGATTTTATTTTGCAATAGCAGTATCTAAGCAAAAGCATGAAAATCATCTCTAAATTTACACCTTTGTTGAATATTAAGTACCATAACTTGGGAGCAAAAGATTATTGTAAATTAAAACTTACATGCTATGGAATAAGTGATTTCCATAATAGTGGAGATCCAAATCAACAACTCAGAATATGTTAAATGTAGGTAATGTGAGTCACTAATTTTTTTTTGTTATTTATTTAAGTTGCAACACTATGTTAAAAAAGTCTTTGTCATAGCCCAATGCAAGGTGATATGAATTTTTTATTTATTTTTACTTACCAGAGACAATAATGTAAAGACTAGGTATAATGGATGACTTGAGCAATCGTCCAAGGGCATGGGACTATTATTATTTTTTTTTAAGGTAACTTTTACTTTTTGTTCGCCATGGAGTTAGAAGTTGTAGGCAGACGTGGAATGACTCCAATTAGCTACTTAGGCTATCTTTATCATTGTTAGCTTAGGTCCTAGGTTAGGGAAGTATGCTCTTGAGCATTAGGGTTAGGGGGTTAGTTGTTTGTATATAAATAGATGAATTATGTAGTAGATGTGATCATCATTTATACTTATACAAGTCACCATTGATGCCTATATGGGAATTTACCCTATTTAAGTGGCTATGAGACTTCATTCTTTTTGAGTGGCTAGGATTTGTTCGTGATTTAGAATCTGGATCTATTACTTGTTATAGTTGATTCACTGTTATAGAATTTGAAATTTGTTCCAGTGAATGTTTTTGGTTTTTGCATTTTCTAGGTTATATTGTTGCTATTTTTGGAAGGTGTTTCATCACTAGTGGTATTAGAGCTTCAACTTTGGCTCCCTGTGATGGTGCAGAAGATGATAGAAGGGCATGCTCTTTTTTCTTTACGCAATATGAGTACCCCTCCCACTTTTGTGGATGCTCACTTCCTTACCCAAAGGATTTTATTCTATTTTCATTATTATTTGCATTGTGAGTGCACAAGGCTAGAGAAAATGATGACAAATGTTAGTTCTCAACAAATAGGGATGTCAATAAAGCTTTATTCAATCTAGACATAGATGGACCAACTATTTGGGAAGCAACACCCTTTTGCCCCTCCTTACCAAGCACACATTGGACAATGAGTTCCAATAGATTTTTAGGATATAGTGACAAGATAAGCAATATGAGCTTGAATTCTTGTCAGATAACCCTCCTAATGTCAGGAATTTCCAATTTTAGGATCCCAAGAACTTTTGTTGGCCAACTTACAAGCATGGTTTGAGGTCCTTGCACCCAGGCATTGAATTTAGGCACAATCACAATCGCTTTTGCATGGGTCACATGCATCCCCATGTTGCCATAGAGGATCTTCTAAGTATGGGTGAGCTTAATTTAGAATGTGCTACCAATATTTATCCCTTCGCAGAGGTGCTACCTTTTTACTTGAGTGGCCTTATGATGTTCCTATGCCTTGCATTAGTATTTTGACCTTTGAGGGCACAAATTTGCATAGGTGGATGCCCTAGATGGATTTCATCATATGCTTGCATCGTGTTCTTGAGGAAGGCTATGTCACCTTAGCTGCTTCTAAGTTGGGTACCCATGCTCATCAATGGTTTCTATGGAAAGTCAAACATCATGCTCATCACTTTTTGTGGAGTTCAAGAAGATTTTTCTACTCAAGTTTGATAAGGGCCCGTCTACCTTTGATGTGGTATATTTGATGCAAAGCAAATAAATAGGCTTGATAGAGGACTATTGCATTGAGTATATGGGACTCCTCACAAATACCTATTATTTGAGTCTCACAATGGTGATATCTTCCTTTCACCATGGCCATAAGGATGACATAAAATGGGAGGTCAATATGCATGATCCGCTTACCTTGCATGATGTTGAGCATTTGGCTCGTGTAGCAAAAAAGAAGCTTTAATTGCCTTATCTCCAACCATGATGCGATTTCAATCATAGGTGACCATACTTCAATAACCACAATGAAGAGTGTCTACCATGATTCTTCCATTACAATCCTCGAGTTTAGGCTTGTGAGGAGTGGCATACCAATTGGAAATAGAGGATGATAAGTCGATGTCTCCTTGTCAGAGTTACTATGCTACAATAACTATAACTATTACCTCATTTGGTAAATTGTAATATTCTCCTAGGTAGATTTTATTTACCGCATAGTAGATATAAATTTCTATGTTACTTTTACTAATTACCTAGAAGATATTCACTATGGAATATCTTGGGGTTAGTAAGTTAGTCATCGTAGTCAATTTGACTACGTTGTTAGTTTTTAGTAGTTAGACACTTATTTTATTAATTGTTAGTAGTTAGACATGTTAGTTAGTATTATTTTAGGATATTATTTTCTAAATATCCTAAGGCTATTCTTAGCCTATTATTGTTCTATTTAAATCTTAGAAACTTAATAATATTTCTAATGTTGCTCCTATTCTAATATTGGTATCAGAGCAAGATGAGCGATCAAGGGGTTTTTTAATTTTTAGAAATTTTTTTGCTTAATCTCACAGGTTCCACTTGGTGGACAAGACTTGGAGGTTCCTAGGTTTCAATTTGTGGACAAATCCTAGATATTCTCAGGTTTTACAGTGGACAAGACCTATGGGAGCTAATTAATGATGGACTAAGCTAGACGACAATCTAGGTGAATAGGCGTTAACTTGTGTGGCATGAATTTTTGGGCACAAATTCTTATGCGAGCATTGAATCTGATTGGTTATTGATTTTTTCTGTTGCTCAAAATTTTTTGTGCACTTTCTTAGATGTTGATTTGCAGTTTGAAGTGCATTAACTACAGTATTTTGACATCCTGTCAGGCAGCTGACAACAAGACTGACAGCCTGGAGGTTGTCCCCTAATCAAACAGAAATTGATTGGATTGCAAGCGACGCTTCCTGCACCACTTGATGATATGGAGTGGTGACACGACCTATAACACTCTCTCGCATGAAAATTTTAACACCTGCCATTGACAAACATTGATACCGACGGTTGGCGAACTCCAATGATACCACTCATCTAACAAGACTGTTTTAGCGACCAAAACTCTACACACAACAGATCTCGATGTCTCTGACTCTTGATATAGATCCCAACCATTGACAATTGATGTCACCAACTCTAATCCTTGCAACTCTAATGCAAATCACGAACTGGTTGGCATTGACAACAAGGGCACGATTTTTGAGAATTATCAACCAATCCCTGATAATGTTACCCGAGCACAAAACCCAAGGTGCTAACGTGTCAGATATCTGGTGGCATGCGGATCAAAGTGGGTGGAGATGTGGTAGTCATATGGTCGCTGATGTGGCAGGCATTAAAGATCCAGTAGACACATAAATCATGGCATTGACATGGTGCAATCTCATTGTTGCTACTTATGTGGTGATCTTATTGGCGATTGTTGACGTGGCGATAGAGTTGACCCGTGTGACATGGCATCATTGATCGTCGAGTTGGTGGACACATGCGATTAGCAATACGTGGCATAATCTCCCTCATCCATGTGGTAGGCATGTGAGATTTCTCCGGTCTACATGCTAAAAAATTATCGGCTGACTACCCGTAGGCATTCGACGGTATATGTATGTCCTCTTTATTTTAAGAGAAAAACATTGCCCACCTGGAAAATGTGGGATTAATTCACATATTTTTTTTCCTTTTATGCGAGGTGCAAAGCAACAAAATGCTTATCTTACACTTAAGCTTCCAAATTGGAAGCTAGCCCGAATGGCTCGAGGAGCCAGCATAGGGCTCATACCTAGCGGGGTCGTAAAATAATTTTTTTCCTAAGCTGCACAAAAACAAAACTTTTCAAAGGTATTAATTTCTATTTTATTTTTTTGTAATTTTTAATTATTTTAGTATTTTTTTAAAATTTAATATTCTTTTGTTTAAAATATATTTTTTTAAAAATTAAAGTGATTGTTTTTCAAAAGTTGTTTTATTATTGAATAATTATGCTAGACCTAATTAGAATTATGCACTAAAATTGAAAAACAAAAAACCTATTTTTTGCAAATTTCAAAACACATGAGAGCTTTTGTTTTCTCCACAAAATGGGATATAAGACAAGGAAGAGCACCCTTTCTTTTGCAAAATTAGGGAGCCCAAAAATATTCTCAACACCTTGTTATTTTTGCAAAATCAAAGGGGGACAAAATAAAAAAAATGATTCTTTCTTGCAAAATTGTAACACAAGGAAACACCAAATTTGCAAAATCCAAAGTTAAAATTTGTGCATTTGTTTTCTCCAAGGAGGAATATAACACAAGAAATTGCACATCTTATTTTTTGCAAAACCGAGAAGAGATTGAAGACCTTGGTTCCACTAAAACCAAGTCATGTGTCGACTGAATCTGGAAAGCCTTTCAAACGTGGGTCATGTGTTGACTTGACTTGAAAGGAGTGCTACTTTGTTAATTTTGCAAATCAAAGGGGGGAAGACAAGAAATTGTATTTATTTGCAAAATTATAACACAAAGTGGGGAAGCACTTGAATAACAAAACTTGTTTATTTTGCAACTCAAAAAGAATGGTACTTGTTTTTTTGTCACATTCTTTGCAAAATTGTAAAACAAGAGGAGACATTGAATATCAAATTTTTGCATAACACAAATCAAAATTTTGTTGTAAAAATTAGTAATAATGTGCATTTTCAATATTACTCAACACATTTATTTCAAAGTGGCAAATTAGGTGCATTTTCGGTTGCATCCGACACCTAAGTGGTAAAAAATTATGGGCACTCTTTGATTGATTATTGCATTTAATTTCTTGTTTTCTGCAATTATAAGTTATCAAAATTAAGAACACTCAAAACCATGAATTTCACACTCATTTGTGTAATTCATTGCACAAATATAAAGCTATTTTTAATATTGATATTCTCTCCATACAACCCTTAAATTTACTCTTATTTGTTTGGCTTAATTTCCTCAAACTGATTATCCTTCTTTAGGAGGATTTTTAGGCAAGTGCCATTAAATATCAATTAGAGTGAATTCTCTTTCAATTCTTATTTGTTTGGCTTAAATTTTCTCAAATTGATCATCTTTCTTCAAGAGAGTTTTTAGGAAGGTGCCATTAAATATCAATTAAGAGTGAAATAAAGATCATCTTAGTGCAATTCTAGAACCTTCATCTTGGAAACTATCAACAAATACCTAAATGATACACAATTGCTTAGAAGTTCTAACTAGTCAGCATGAAAAACCAAGATGAAGTTCATTCTTATTGTAGAAGAAATGTGGGATTTAGTGGATGACATTGATAAAAGACCCACATCAACAGGAGTAGATCAGAAAGCATGGGACAAAAAGAATAATCGACTTCTCATGTTGATTTTTCTAGCAACTACTGATGAAATCCAACCTCACATAAGTGAAGCCAAAATTGGTAAAGATGCATGGGACACATTAAGTACCATTTTTGAAGGTAAGAATCAATCGACTATTCTAAACCTTCAAAATCAACTTCATACACTCCATATGAAGTCAGGAGAAATAGTAGAACTATTCCTCTATAAAGTGGTAGAACTAAAGTCAAAGTTGAATGCTTTAGGAGCAAAAGTAGAATATACTATCCTGCTTCAATAATATTGAGGGCTCTCTCAAAATTCTACAAGATGTTAATAACACCCCTTCATGTATCTCAAAGAATAGTAACCTCTGTGGAGTTAGTCAATTTGCTTCAAACCGAGGAAGCAAATCAACTCCAAAGTGATGAAGTGTCAAATAATACACTTTACTCGAACAACCAAAGTAGGAAGAAGAAAGGAAACTTTTAGAAGGAAGGATCATCTTCAAAATATAAGGGCAAGCAACCTCAATCAGAAAAGAAGTTTTGCACAAATTGTAAAAAGGACAACCATGACACCAATCGATGTTGGTTTAAAAACAAGCAAATGGCAAAGACACATCATAGAGGCAAAATAGAAAACAAAGAGGCCATGTTGCTAGTGAAGTGTCTGATTCTAATTCTAATTTTGATTCAGAAAGAGCACACCAGGTGCTCATGTCCCATACAACTTTGTAAGGAAAACAAAATTGTCACCTTAGGCAAGCACCATTTCAAACCTCTTTTTAGGCTTCATAAACAACACATGTTTTTGTTTGAAGTACTTGCAATAAATGGGTGATTGTATCTCTTTTTAGGCTTAACAAATAACAAACTCTTTTTGTTTTAAGTACTTGTAATAAAAGGGAGGGATTTTTTGGTGTAATTTTTGAAATTTGCCTAGGAGGTAATCTTTGTAAAAGCCTTAACAAGCTTCATAAGTTGCATATATTTTGCACTTAAGGGAGGATAAACATTTATTTCCTACCTCACAAAATATTTTTGCTAAAAAGGGAGGAAGACTTATAAGGGTGCATTTTTGGCAGAGATCGACACCTTAGTCACACTTCTTGCAGAAATTCCATTACAACATGTTTTGCAACAAGAGGGGAAACTTATAAGGGTGCATTTTCGGTAGCGACCGACACCTTAGCTACCTTATCAAAACTTTTGTAAAATCATATTGTAAAAAAATGAACCTTGTATGTAGTGATCTACTCTAATACACTTAGCGGTTACAATAGTTGGTTACCCATGCATTCTGATTAGATGACAATATTACAATAAGGACATTTGTTGATGTGAAAAAAAGTGAAAAATAAACCACTTTTTGCTTAGAGCAACCAGAGCATTGTGACAAAGCCCGATCTAGAGCAAGAACCCGCATATCAACATATTTTTCACTGTATTGGGGTAGTTATATCCATTACCCAAATAATTTAATAAGGGGAGATGCTAGAGTACTTATGCTATAGTAACTATAATTGTTACCTCATTTGGTAATTTTTAATATTCTTCTAGGTAGATTTTATTTACCACATAGTATATAAAAATTACTATGTTACTTTTACTAATTACCTAGAATATATTCACTGTGGAATATCTTGAGGTTAGTTAATCATCGTAGTCAATTTGACTATGTTGTTAGTTGTTAGTAGTTAGGTGCTTATTTGTAAAGCGCACTAGTTAGCATTATTTTTGGATATTATTTTTTAAATATCCTAAGGCTATTCTTAGCCTATTATTGTTCTATTTAAACCTTAGAAACTTAATAATATTTTTAATGTTGCTCCTATTCTAATACTCCTTAGCTACCAACTAAAGTCGAGGATCACGAGCAAGACATAGATATTATGACCCTTTTAGCATTTGCCCTCATCGGGTTGTAAATTTATTACACCATCAAGGTACAAGGCTTCATCAAACTCTTATGAGTCAATGTGTTGATTTATTAAGGTAGTACTCATATTTTTTATTGATAACAAGACAACCAAAACCTTAGGCTTATATGTCAATACTACGATCTAAGACAAATTTTGGGTGTTGATTGCAATGGGGGTAAGGTTCAATATGTTAGTTGTATTGTAAATGTCCATAAATTTATCTTTATGTGATAGTACTATGTAGTGTAGATAACATCTTGGGGGTTTTATGGTTGTTTTAGTTAGGGGATGTTATTCTTAATCTATAACTATATGTACAATAGGAGGAATATGGTAAGGCCATTTATCTCTAGGGTATCAAACCTTCACCATCGAGGGTTGTTAGCTCCATCAAATGGAAAAGACCATGAATAAGGGTGGTAGAGGTTTATTTTTCGAACCCACCAAGCAATTCTCTCTAGATATTCCTTCTAATATGTAATCTCTCATTGATATGTATGTTGTGGTAACCTATGGATCTTCCTCCTAAGCATAGACATGATCATGCCATCCACCTTGTCTTGAGAATTCAACCACTCAATGATCATCCCTATTGTTATCCCCAACCTCAAAATTCAGAGATAAAGAAGCTAGTTCAAGAGATGTTGGAGCACAATATTATATATTCTAGCACCAATCCTTATTCCTCCTCAGTGGTCATGGTGTGGCACAAGGATAATTCATGGCACATTTACCTCAAATTTTTTTCTCTCAATGAGATTACCATCAAAGATAAGTTCCCTATACCTATTATATATAATTTTTAGGATGAACTACATGGTGCTAAATATTTTACCAAGCTTGACTTGCATATCAAGTTTCATCAAATTAAGGTTAGATAACATGATTTACTTAACATTGCCTTACATGAGGATCATTATGAGTTCTTTGTCACACATTTTGTTCTTTCGAATGCCTCTTCCACTTTCCAAAGCCTAATTATTTTTTTCTCTTGTCCTTTATTTTACAAGTTTTGTGGGTATTTTTTGATGATATCTTAGTTTATAGTAAGACCTAGAAAATCCATTTAGTGTATGTTGAAAGAATCAATCTTTTACGAAAGGAACAATCATATATCATATCCATATTTTCTTTTAGGTACCCAAAGTGGAATACTTTATTTCATGGAGTTAAGGCGGAACTCAACAAGATCAAGACCATGTAGGATGGGGCTCTTGCCTAGATCCCTCAAGTAGCTTCAAGGATTTTTGTGTCTCATAAGGTATTAAAATTCTTTGTTATGAATTATGGGAAGATTACAAATTTCCTTTGGATCTCACTAAGAAGGATGCCTTTATTTTATTTGATGCATTACCAAGGCCTTAAATTCCTTATAGGAGGCTATGTGCACTACTACTATTTATTCATACTCAACTTTAGGAAGTTGTTTGTCGTTGAGTGTCATGCTTTAGGAATAGGTATTGGGGCTAATTTGATGTAGGATGACCATTTCATGCCTTTGAAAATAAGCAACTCTTTGACAAGAGTCTAGGATGACCATTTCATGCCTTCGACTTATTGAAATGAGATGTTAGCCATCTTGCATGCCATGGAGAAATGAAAGCCTTATTTTTTGGGTCTTATTTTTTTTTAATGACCATAACAACCTCAAGCATTTCTTGGAACATCTCTTGCCTAAAATAAAACAAATGCTTGACTATGTTGTTGGGTTATGACTTTGCCATTGAATACAAGAAAGATAAGAAGAATGTCATAGTCGATGTTCTTTCTTGCAAATATGAGGACACAATCATTGTTAATGCAATCCTTAGTTTCGTTCCATAGTGGATTTCCAAGATTTGTGAGGTTTGGCATTCAAATATTTAGACTTTGCATAATTCATGATTTAGAGGCAGGTAACTCGCCCACTTCCTTATTCTCTTATGTTGAAGGATCCTCAAGAATAAGGATCATATTTATCTCCCTTAATCCTCCAAGGTTAAGTACAAATTACATGCTTCACTATAAGTAGGGCTCTAGGTTTTCAAAAATTTATTAGTGAGTGAAGCAGTCTTTTCTTGGAAAGGATTGCAAATAAATGCCAAGCAATTTGTGGTTGAATGCGATGTATGCTAGAGAAATAAGGGGAAATTAGTTTAATATTATGGCTTGTTGCAACCCCTACCTATCCTCGATCACCAATGAGAGCACATCTCAATGGATTTCATTGAGGGTCTTCCCAAATCAGAGGGTAAAATTATGATTTTTATTGTAGTTCTTTACCTTTTGAAGTATGCTCTATGCCTTGCAAAACCCAGTCACTATTAGCAAGGTAGCCAAGGTATTTTTTGACTCTATTTTCAAATTACATGACATGCCCAATTCTATTGTTAGTGATCATGATACAATTTTCATTTTCCACTTTTGGAAGGAGTTGTTTACTCTTAGTGGTATTCAATAGAATATGATCTCTTCTTATCATATTTAGTTGGACGACCAAGTAGAGATAGCAAATAATTGTTTGGGTAATTACCTTAGATGTTTCACCCAAGACAAACCATATTAGTGGGTTAAATGACTTCCATTATCAAAATGGTGGTATAATACTTCTTACCATTTCCCTCTAAAGATGTTCCCATTTGATGCATTGTATGATTAAAAACCATTGTCTATGGCAAGTTATGTTCTAGGCTCCTCCAAGGTGGGTCAAATAGATGATTTACTTCAACAATGTTAGCTCGTTCTCCATATCCTCAAGGATAATATTTGTTAGGCATAAAACCTTATGGAGGAACATTTAGAGTGTAAATTTGTGATTGTTGATATTTTTGGTGGTTTTTGCATTTAAAAAAATTGTCTTTTAAGAACATATATAGTAAAAAATTAGCACCTCGGTTCTATGGTCTTTACAACGTGGTTCATCAAATTGAGGAAGTGACATGTTAGTTGGAGCTTGCTTCTACTTTCAAAATCTATCTTGCCTTTATTAGGTTATTGATAAAAAATTATAGTCCTAGGTAGAGCTTCAAGTACTAGATGAAGAAGGGAGGATCAACCTCTAGTTGGAAGTAGTATTGTTGTCCCGAGTCTATAATAAATGATATTTCCAGGTGTAAGAGTTCCTCATCAAGTGGTAGGATCTAATTAATGAAGATGTAATATGGTCACCAAAAAGTACTCTCTAATCATTTCTAGTTTTGTGGATAAAGCTTTTAGGGGGCTAAAGGAGCATGTAACAACTTTAATAGAGCCATTCCAACTATATTTATTATTGTTAGCTTGGTCCCTAGGCTAGAGTAGTCAACCCTTGAGCATTAGGGTTTGGGTTAGTTGTTTTAATCTATAAATAGATGGGTTACATAATACTTTAGATCATTATTCATACTTAAAATATTAGTTGTTTTAATAAGATTTTTTGGTGATTTGATGTGTATATTTGTTTCTTGTCATAGTTGATTTACTATTATGAAATCTAAATTATGTTTTGGTGAATGCTTTTTGTTTTTGTATTTTTTAAGTTTTATTGTTGTTATTTTTAGAAGTTTTTTGGTTATAAGATAATTTGAAACGTCTATATGAATGCATCTTTGGACAAGTGCATGATTGCAATGAATGCTTAAGTGTGTGATTGTATGAGCTTATGAGAATAAATACATGTGTACTGTATTCGTCTTACATGCATGTGTATGTCACATAATATTGTGTGTACTCTATATGTGCATGTGCCACATACTATTGTGTATATGTGGTAGTAAGTATTTATATGTGCCTAGTGGAATTATATATAGTGTGGTTTCTATTTCTACATTTTGGTGTGGTTTTTTATTCAAAATAGATTTAAATTGAGTGACATAGAGTTGTGACGAGCATATCACTCAAGAAGGTATGCAATGACAATGATAGGATGATTATAATATAGTTGATAATTTTCAAAGTTTTCCTTGGGAGGGAAGATTGTGTTGGCTTTTTAGTCAAATTCAATCATAGGTCCACTTCACAAAATGTTAATCAAACTCAATATTAGAGTATTCAATATCTCCAATTTTTATTGGCTTTTAAGCTTAACTATCTCAAAATATCATAGGTCCTAATATAATTAAGCCACAATATAATAGGTCAAAATATTAATAATCAAGATTAGAATTATATATATGGGCAAACAAATATATATACATGCCAATATAATAATGAATTAACATTCACTTATAATATCAAATATAAATGTGCGTTTCTAGATCACTTTTTGTGTAAAAGGGTGGGAGACCCTTTTAAAACCCTTTTTATTAATTATAAAAAATATTAAATATAAATGTAAATGGTCAAAATCATTCATGTACATATATGAAGAATACTTACAATAAAATATTTCAAAAATTTTAAACAAGCTTTATTATCAATTATTGTTATGTGGTGATCACTATAGATCATTTTTCCTTACATTATATGGAGCTTTATCTCCATAATATATACATAGTAATGTGACTCTTCAATACTTTTCTATTACACTCCTCACATATCTGGGAGATGCAACCTTTATTCTTGACCTTTGGCTTCTCATCTTGCCACTTGTATACTAGAATCTTCACTCTCTTTTTACATGCATACTTTAACTCTATGACACTTGCACACTTCTACATGACTCTTACTCTCCTACATGCACTCCTAATACAATACACTTGTGCAATCCTCACTTTACATATTTGCACACTTACATACATAACATTTGTGCACATTCTCTCAATACACACTTGCACTTTAACTTACATGACACTTGTGCATATCTTACACATTACATTATTACATGACACTTGTGCATATCCTACACATTGCACTCTTACATGACACTTGTGCATATCCTACACATAGACACTTACATGAAAAAGAAATATAAATCACTCATCTAAACTATATACACAAAGCCTAATCTATTACATATTTATATTTGTACCATGAATGTACCATGGGGATACATTTCATGTACCAAATCATTTAATATTTTCCAACATTCATGAAATAACAATAATATGCATAAACAAACTTAAAATATTATTGTTGGAATTTTATAAGAGCTTTGAGTTTCTCAGATGATTTCTTGATACAATACATGGAGCTTTATCTCTATAATATAATCTTAGAAGGTCACTCTTCAATACTTGACTATTTCTCTCCTCACATATCTGGGAGATCCATCCTTTTCTATTCAACACATATGACAAAACTCTCATGTCTCTTGACTTTACATATTCACTTGTATACTTGACATCTACACATATGACTCTTGACTTTCTACACACTTGTGCACTTTTATTACATGACACATGTAAACTCTCACACTCTACACTCTTGCACACTTTATTACATGACACTTGGACTCTTCTCACACATTGACACATGCTTTAGGGGAAATATAAATCACACTCCCTAATATAGTAACTCACATCCTAATCTAATATTTACAACTGTATAATTATACCATGGACATATTTTATCATCTACCAAATAATATAATATTCTCAAACACTTCCTTGTATTACATTATTTGGTTTAAATATCTTTAGTCTTCAATCTATTGCATTTAGTCATTTGTTTTGTTCTTATTTATCTTCAACTTTCTTTCTTTGGCTCTTTACTTTGTTCTTCTTTTGTTTCTTTGGTTTCTACTTCTTCTTTTGTAGGCAGTATGAATGGTAGCACGATTTCAGGCTAGTCCCAAGGAGACTCATGTGACAACAGTAAAGAGGATTTTTCAGTACCTCAAGGGTACTATGGAGTATGGGTTATGGTATCCAAAAGATAAGGACTTCACCCTTATTGTGTATTCGGATGCATATTGGGTAGGATGTGTAGATGACAAGAAGAGTACCAGTGGAGGTGCATTCTATCTTAGTGATAATCTTGTTGTGTGGTATAGCAAAAAGCAGAAGTCAGTCTCATTATCCACAGTATAGGCAGAGTATATTGCAGCGACATCATGTTGTACACAGGTACTTTGGATGAAACAAACTTTGAAGGAACTTGGAATAAATTTTAGTGAGCCCATATCGATCATGTGTGACAATACAAGTGCAATCAATATCTCAAAGAATATGGTTATGCATTCTCCCACAAAACATATTGCTATTGGGTACCATTTTCTAAAGGTGAAAGTTGCGGCAGGTGAGGTTAAGTTGGATTTTGTTCCAACAACAAAGAAAGTAGTGGACATCTTCACCAAACCATTGCCCAAAGAATTTTTTGAGTGCCTTCATAAGAAATAGGGAGTGGTCACACTTCCCAAGCATTGACTAGCTATCGGGGTCACATTCTCAAGGGGAGCATTTGTGTCTTTGTTTATCTTTTTGCTCGTGTTTGTGATTTTTGCTAAGTGTAATAATTTTTGCCTAAGAATGTTGTTCATTGACTCAGAGGGATTTTGCAGCAACCCTTTGGTATTGTTGTCAAAGGGGGAGAAGAGTTACAGGAAACTGTGTGTGTGTTGCCAACAATTCCAAAGGGGGAGATTGTTGAGCAAGGTGCAGCGACAATATTGTCATTGTTTTCAACACACTCAGATGGATAGTTTTTCAGAGGTTGTTCAGAGTATGTAAAGTGTTGTTCAATGCTTATGAGAATGTGATGTTCATGTGAAGTTATTACAGGTTGTTCGTGCAAATTTCCTAAAGTTATAAAAATCGTTAGGAAGTTGTCAAAGTAGCAAAACGTCAATGGAATGTGTTGGACAGCCCTAGATACTATTTGGAGGTTTTTTTATCATTATAAAGTGTGGTTGCAGTGTTGGAACGGTCGGTTGCTTTGTCGGTGCATTGTTGGTCATGAAACTGTAGGTGTAAAATCAGCGTCAGAGGCCACTTTTTTGGAGGTATATTAAGCAATATGTGAGGAATTAAACTTCGAAATTTTTACTGGAAGTAGTCTGATATACAAAGAGCTTATGTTTTAAATTTAAGCCCAAACGAAGACCCGAGGAAGAAACAAAAATAGTTTCAAAATGCCTCCATAGCACTTTTTTCAGTTTTGGGCAGCCAAGTGCTTTTGCGCTCGAATACTCAAATTCATATTTTATTGTTGTCGAATGTGCCATTTAAGTGTTGTTTCACATATAGTTCATCGAGTTGAACATATTTGATTTTTGGTCGGAGTAATTTTGAGGCCTCCAAGTGTGAGAATGAGTAATGTGCACAACACTTTGTCCATGAACTGTTTAACAAAATGCCTCTCCAAAATAAAAGTGAAATTTAAAAAGGTCATAACTTTTGATCCGTAACTCATTTTGAGTCTTTATTTTTCCAGAGCGTGCAGAATTTTAAAATCTAGAAGAACGTTATGTCTCTCAAGGGGGACATTATTGAATGTTGAAATGGTCATCTTGCGACTCGAAATTTATTAGGAAGTTGAAGTGTTGGAAGTTAAAGGTATTGCAAAAATGTTTTCAAAAGGAGTCAGTGTGAGTACAGATAAGGGTGTGAGATTGATATTATAATCAGATGATATTAGTCAGAGTGGATGTATAGAGAGAAGCAATGACCTAGACCACTTAGGGTCTTTTGGAACGGAGATCAGATTTTCTACTACAATTTTTGTTTTTGTCGAGTGGATGCTTGGAGATCGGGGTCGGTGCTCCTTGCAGTTGGTGTTGCTAAATTCTGGGTTAGTTGGTGCCATTCCCTGCAGTTGGTGCTGCAAAAATATTATAAAGACAAAACATTTTTGAGGCTGGATTTGGATGGGAGTCCAAACAGTCCATTGGCATAGTGGTTTTCCCACATCGGGTTTCCACTATAATTCTATTGTTATGTGATGCATTTTGTGTGATTGCTTGTTTTGATTTGATTTCATAGTTGGAAAAAATTATTAATACACATCGATTCATCCCCCCTCTCAGTGTCACACTTAGTTCTACAAAAGTAATTGAAGCTTCTCAACACATTGCTTGTGTGAAGATTGGTGAAGATGGAATGTGGGGAGAACTAAGGAAGCCTTTCAAGGTTTTATTATTCCCTCAACACCTCTAGGGCCAAGAGAAATTGGAAGTTAGCATAATGTTCAAAACTTCATTTATCTTTTGTGGCCATAAACTTTTGTCTCTTCATTCTAAAAAGTGAGTTTTGTCTTATCTACTTAACCATTTAGTGTTAGAAGGGTTACCCCCCTCTATTTTAGTTATGCCAAAGCAACCAAATTTTATGCTCAGCTATTAAAAGTTTTGATGGCTTGCATGATTCATTGCACGAACAACTTACTTGCATCAGTGCACACTAACAACAAAAGACATGCATGGACTGCATGCACTTGCAACAAACAACATATTCTAACAAGGGATGGCATGCAAGAATTGTGTGCACCAACGACTTGTATTGACTACATGCATGGACAACATGCATGTATTGACGACTGATGATGTGTATGCATCGAAGATAGAATATGTGCATGCATTGAAGGCGGATGTGGCGCAACAATGAGATTATGTGTAAAGTGCCCACCAATAGCTTGTATAGGCAACACAACATGGTAAAACACTTGTGTTGTTCAAATATGCTCCTCGTAGGCTTCAACAACTTCCTTCTCTATACATACAACACCCTATTTATGTTAGACAATAATCAACGTGCATCGATAGCCATCCTCTTTGTGTTGGATGACAATCACTTTGTGTCACATGGCAATCTCCTTGTGGTGGATGCTAATCTCTTTGCATTGAATGACAATCTCCTTGTATTGGAAAACATTATCTTTATGTTAAACTATACTTTTCTTAGCATATTCCTCTCCGCCAAAAATAAGGACATTGCCTCTAACAACAATTTCCTTGCCCTAGTTTATAGCAACTAACCCTCAAATGACAAGAATTTTCTCTAAAAACAATGGTTTCTCATCCTCGAAAGACAAGCATTTATGTTTCTTTGACAAGGATTTCTCTCTATTATATGGTAGGGGTTTCTCTTCCTTTTAAGACATGGGTTTCGCTTTCACAGTGATCCATGCTCGAACAACCATCTTTATGTCTTGGATGACAGTCCAAGACATGATTTGCAATAACCCTCACATGATTTGTGCAATGTGGAAAAACCCATCCATACTTCGAACATCCTTCTTCCTTACTTGGATGATATCCTTTGCCATCCAAATACTCATGCATGTTCTAATGGCATCCTTCATTATTTGGACTACACTCTTCCTCACATTTATCTTTAAACAGGTTGTTGGTTTTAGTCGTATTCTTGTCCTCCTTTTGTAGATAAAATCATTGAAACGAAAATGTGCCAAGATTTATCAAGGTTTGAAATTATTACCCTATAATTTCCATGTTTGAGTTAGAGGTATGCCTTTGAATGCATTGATGTCAATGGTTGGATAACTCATTGCATGTCCACCATGGCATGCTCAACCTCCTCCATTGTAATCAAGTTCATAGTGCCCTTTGCTTCTTACTGAGGGATTTGATTCTTCTCAGGCTTCTTGAGCCTTCTATACATTATTGGCTCATCTTAATTTGCACCACTTGAATAGTCTCATGCGAAATGCCCCTAGAGTTGATATCTTTGGCAGTGCACAATGTATCTACTGTAAGTATCATACTCAATTTTTCTTCTTCTATTGCCTTGGTAGTTGTGACCAAACATGCCACCAACAATACTTATATTTGGAACATTCTCCCTCTATGTTGTATATACCTATAGTGATGATTTTATGTTGTTAGTTGTGTTCTTCATGTCACACTCATTATTAGAGTTATTGTTCTAATCATTTTCATCTCCAAAGTTCTCTTTGTATTGCTTTCTTGATCACAATAGCTAGATGATATCCTCGAATCATCCTTTGAGTTGATTTCATCTACAGATTTGTCAGTCTTTGTCTCTGGAGCTACTCTCATTATCATAGTCACTTAGTCGCTCTCATCTTCATTAAGATGACCGAGCATTTTAGTGATGTCACATCATTTTACAAGTTCATGGCTCACTCAAAGGCCTCTCCATATGATTTTGGAGGGACTACTCTCACCTTATTTTGATACAAAGGAAGAAAGACCTCCACAAAACACCTTTTCTTCAATGGATATGAGTCATATGAAAAATCCTCCTCAAAATGGCTAAAAAATCCTTCAATATCATGTTATTTGCTCCATCTTGTAGATTTACACTCATCATCATTGAGGAACAAATTAAATTTCCTTATGAAGGCTTCCTATAACTCCACATAGATGTGGTACTTGCACTCTGACAATTCCATGAGCCAGTCCATTACAATTCCATAAAGTATTGGAGGGATAATGCCCTTCAATCTGCTTCACTCATCTCCCCATTTACCTTTCACATTGTAAGACAAATTTTCTAGTGTTTAAGTGGGTCCTCTGTTCCACCACCATGAAAATTGGGACACTTGTGTTACACCAATATTAGTCGTTGTTGTGACCCATTGCTTCGATGTAGGTAATTTTTACCCTTATGTCTCACCGTTGTCATACACATTGTCAAATTTACCACATTATAATTACTTCTATGTCAGGCTCTTGTCCCATGCACCGTGAAACATGTCAAGTTGTAGTTGCTCTAATGTCAAAATTCCATTACACTCACCGTTAGATAGACTAACTTATAATTGCTCCAGTATCGAACTCCCATTGCACACACTAGTATACATGCTATCTTGCATTTTCTATAATGTCGAATTCCCATCCCACTCACCATAAAAAACACCAACTTGAAGTTTCTTCGATGTGAGACTCTGTTTCTCTCCCTATTCGACACACCATAGTTTCTCCAATGTTGGATTCATGTCTTGCTCACCATTAAACATACCAATATGTAGTTTCTCTAGTACCAAACTCTCATCATATGCACTATCAAATGTACAACCCAATTCAACCACTATTAGCCTTTCTAGCCGAACTAATTTTTCTCCTTTATCAAACTTGTCACATTGTGCTTTGTCATACAAACTCGTTTGTGTGCACATATTTGCTTGCATGAACTTGTTCATTTACATGCACATGTTTGGTTGCATTAACTTGTTTAATTGTGTGTACATCTTCACCTCTGTGCATATCTTTGCTTGCACGAACTTGATCAATTATCCAACACAAACATTTTTTTTTGCATGCATGTCTTCATCTACACACACATGTTCTTTGTGCTTTATATTTTCAGGCACGTTTTTGCACTTCTCGTCATCACGCATGCCTTCATGTATTGCATTATCAAATACGATTTCATTTGTTGTGACATCATGCAAGTTTCCATCAACTACACAATCCTATTGGACATTCATGTTGGGTTGCATGCCTTTCTCTCTTGGTCCTTCATTGACATCAAAAACAAGTTAGCATAATTTTTTGTTGTAAACTTCAATCTTCCCTCCACCTAGGGACAACACACACTTGACTATGTTCTTTGTCGACCACATTTTAATAATGCTATTGTTGATGTTGCTTACTTTATCAAGCGATATGCTTGTTACAATTTCATATCACCAAGTCCAACCCAAATTTGTATAGGCAATGATACTAGAATGTAGAAATAGAATGCAACACGTCACAATTTAGTTGTGCTATAAATATATAAAGTTACACAATGGGAATAACTTACATATACTTGACACTAGAATGTAGAAATAGAACACAACACATCACAATTTAGTTGCGCTATAAATATATAAAGTTACACAATGGGAATAACTTACATATACTTGTAGATACACTTCACATATGGTGTATTTTGCACAACCCAGTTATTTGTAGCACTTTATGGTTTGACAAAGTGACACACATACTTATCTTGGCCAATATTGACAAACATCATAGTTCAAAAAACAACTCCACCAATAAAAATTTTTGACATCTACCACATAGATGTGTATTTATAGGTGTCATAGGATTGATAAGTGGTTGGCAACTGCCAACTACCACTAAAATACCCATGTACATCAAAACATTGAAATACCCCATAACATTACATTATTATAAACAATTATATTGCCATGTACACACAGAACAACACCATGTGACAACTAACACATACAACAACTTTAATTGCATGTATTACCAACACTTTGCACAAGCACCCATGCACCTATATGTTTTTATAGTCATATGTTCATGCAAATGTGCATTCATGCAGAGTTGTCAAATCATCTACCTACATGGATTTTGATTTACCATTGGAAACAATGTGTCCTTTTATATTTTAGAATTGGAGAAGTAGATTATCTCAAGCCACAACTAATAGCCTTATATAGCCCAATGTATTCAACTTAGTTTCTAGATGAGATTAGAAAAGGGAAAACATTGCAATTATCAACCGTCTATCGGTCTCGCTGTAAAATTTGAGAACTAATTAAAGCACAATCAGAAACACATGTAGAACATAAAAACATATGAAGACTTCTGACAATAATTTCATACATATAAAGACTTCTAACAATAATTTCATATGTTGTGTGTGCACAGATGTAACAAGTATGAAAGAAACAAAATCAATAGTTTTTATGACTAGAGAAAGGCTGATAACAACAACTACTTTAACACTTATTACGAAAGATACTTTAAAGTTTTTTTATTTTTATTTTTTAAAACTTGTTTATTATTTGCTTTTCATGATATTGAGATTTTTCCCTTTTACTTTTTTCCTAAATACATCCCTTGTTCTTTTACATTTGCTGCTCTTGCATCATAATATTCCATATCTCTAGCTTCAGACGCTCCACGACTTTTTGCTTTATAAGTTGAACTTTAAATCTGTTTGTTGATGCATGTAAATTAAGGATACAACGTGCCCTTGAATTTTTTGTTTTTGTTTTTGTTACTATGTAAGTAAAAGCTAGATTTAAATTTTTCTATAAATAGGTGGCAACTTCGTACTTATTAACATTTCTATTTTGGGAGCTACTTTTGCTTTCGTGTACATGTGCCTTTTTGGTTTTATGTTCAACAAAATTATGAAACTTATTAGCAAATGGCCATTGGCTTTATTGAATATGGTAAAGGGAAACATGAATTTAAACAATCCTAATCAAATACTCCCTTTTTTAAATATTTTATCAAATTAAATTAATCTTTGCAAATTTAGTTTTCATAGTTTATAAGTTTGTAAGTTGCTAACTAAAAAGTATTGTAGGATGAATAGGGTGTCAAAATAAGCAAAACCTGTAAGCAATCATCAACATATCTACATGAAAATGTCATCACGTAGAGAAGTATTATGGTAAAAATGTTCATCAAAAGGTCCAAATGGGGTATTTGGCATTGCCATTATTTACAAATCAATATACTTGGTTAAGGGAGTAGCCAGCTGCTAGCCTGTTACAATATTGATGCTGCCACTTATTTTTAAAAATAAATTAGAAACTTGCATTTGAATTCCATGGCCCTAAATGTAGTTTGAATGTCCTCCATTGCCATATCTATTGCCCAGGAAGTACGAACTGTAATGAACTTGGTCCAGCCAGACAAACTTGGTAATTATGCTCTCAACATCCATTTGTAAGGTGGATCAAAACTAGCAACATTTAAGGGTGCACATCTGAGTACATTTTATGTAACTGGTGTTAGGAAGGATACCCTGAGATTAGTAGAAAGGTTTTTAGGGATTGAAGAAATAGGAACAATTGGGACCTGTAAATATCAATTCAAAGTAGAAAATTGGCACTAGTATGTGGGCTAAAGAAGATCTTTAACCGTTTTAATACTAATACAGGGAACTTGCCCTGTTTTGGTCCCCAACTTCTATTTCATGTTTCTTGATCTCCAAGCAGGTGTCCTTTTTATGGTTTACATCAATAGACATGCTTGACATGGAGCTTCATTAATACTAGTTTTAATCAACATTGTACTTAAATCAATTCATCCCTCAGTTCTCCTTTTTTCACTACAAGAAAAGTGCATTCTAGCCTCCCTTGCAAAATTCTATGTAGAAAGACCTTACGTAGCTCCATTTCACTATTTTCTAGGTTTTTATTTTGGGAGGGCAGTGTTTAAAAAACTAGCAGATGATAAAATCCCTCAGAAGTGTCCTTGAATTTATCTAGTTTTGTTTAAGTCCTTATGTGCAAGATTTCCAACAATTGCTCACTGCCCTAAGCTTTCCTGAAACAAAAAATTTGGACAAAATTCCCTCTTGGTCATTACTGAATGCTCAAAGTACAAGGTATATTAAAGGTTTTGAGATATTTTTGTTCCTCCCAATTCAGTTTGGTTAGGAAATTTATTGAACCTATGATTTTAGTGTCCAGATTATCTTTTTCACCAAGTCTTTGTTTCAAGGAGTGGGGGGAAGGAAGTATAGGCAAAAATCCAAAACATGATGTTTTTTCATGGTGTTTTGGGCTATTTTAAGTAGTTGAGTGTTGCTGTTGGATTCACAGAGGTTGTATAATTCCATAAGTTTAGTTTTTCGTCCAAGTATTAGTTGAGTGAGTTGAATCTGTTCATTTTCCTGGTGAGCCAACACAATTTCATTGATTACTCCACCATTTGATATGAGTATTGTCTTGAATATGTTATTTTATGTTTTCTGTCTGTTTAACATAAAAGTTCTTTTATTCTTAATTTATAGGAAAGTGTCAAGCAACATATATTGCCTAAAATTATTTCAAAAAATGAATATGCTTGAACATAGCATTTGACAGTGTATGTTTGCATTATTCTACAATGACACTATTTCTTTTGTTGAAATCACCCTTGCTGAAGGGATTTCAAAATTTGTAATGCCAGTTCTCTTCTTTCACTGTCTGAAAAAGTGATCCTTCATAGTTCTTAAGCTAGAGAAATAATAGATTGGTATTTAATTTCAATATTTCACTAATTTTCTTCTGTATCTATTAGAAAAAAGAATGAGATCAATATAGATTGGTGTCAATAAAAGAGATTTTATTTTTAAATTGGTTATATGGGTTTGAAACGGATGTTGCCCATATTACCAAGACAATACATTATTATGGTATTGCAACGAAGTGCATCATCATAGGCTGCCTTGTTGCGGGATTGTCAATCACAATGTAGAGATACAAGTTTGGGTTGCACTCAATTTAATCCCATTTACTCCATGATGCCTTAGACACCAGTTTTAACACTCGATTAAATAAAAAAATAAATATTCTTGAGAATTGGAATTTTTGGACATGAATTCATGTTTTTCATCTAAAGAAAATAAATTTTATTTGCTATAAATTGTTATAAAAATTCTTCTACTCTTCTGCATTCATTTACTGTGTCTAGCAGTTTATGTCCTTCAGTTGAGAAGAATTTGCTTCATGTCATATTTGTTTTTTATTTGGTATTTATTTTCAGTCTTTTCATGGAGATTCCTATTTTATTTGTGCTAATGTTTGAATCATTGTGGTAGGCATATGGAAATCAGGTTCAAGTTAAAATTGTGAAGAATAAAATGGCACCTCCTTTTAACAGAGTAGAATTTGAGCTTGAGTTTGGCAAGGGCATTTCCACTGAAGGTGAGATCCTGGATTTTGGATCTAAGCATAGATTAATCTCAAAATTAGGGAACTTTTATAAATGGCAATAATTTTAACAGTAGAGATAGAACCATAAGGTTTCTTATAGAGCACGTAGACATTCGTGATGAACTGGCAGAGAAAATAAAAGAGAAGTTGTTAGACCATTTAAGAAGAAACATGACCATGAAGATAATTATTAGTGAATGAGAGGAGAAACATGGCCTTATAGAGGCTTCTAAAAATTCTACATAGGAGAAAGTTGCTTCTTATAGCAATGGTGAAGATGCAAAAGTGACAGTAGTGGTTGAACCATAGTACTTCATGATTAAAAATATGATTTTGTTATGTCTTCTATATCAAATTAGGTAAGATTGCATATGATTACCTTGATACAAGCTTTTCTAGAAGGTGTCTTCTACCTCAGCAAAACAAAAATTGAGAATGCTTAAAACATGGATGTTGTATTCTATAGAATACTTCAGAAATAGCTTTACAAGGAGGTACATCATGCCTTGTTGTAGGAAATGATATTAAAAAAGTATAGAGAAAATGCATTTGAAAGTAAGGGGAAATAACTGTCAGGATTTGTAGTAGAGCAATTTGTTCAAATGTGCAATGATGACTGTTAAAAATTTTCTTATGCTGAACAAAATTTTTTTTTAATGTATATTATAATGGTAATGGAATATGAACTACAGTAAGTCCATTTGATGGCAGAATGAGTTTCTACAATTTTGTACAATTATTCACTTTTATATTAGTATTAATACTTTTGTTTACTGAAAAATTTGTCAGAAGAGAGTTTTTCTCAAACTGGTCAGCTAGATATTGTACAATAACCTTTTTTTTTTTTAAATACAAAAAAGTATCAATATATTACCACATTGTTCAAAAAAAAAAAAATTCAAATTAACAATAAGATTACATGAATTTCTATTCCTGTATGATATAAGAAAGCACCTGGCCCTATGCCCTAATGGGCACAAAATTTGTAACTTTCCAAATCTGGAACAAATTTAACTTTACCAACTAAACTGGTGGGTTCATCATTTTCAATGATGATTTTGATGATTTTGAGAGATTTTATTTTGCAATAGCAGTATCTAAGCAAAAGCATGAAAATCATCTCTAAATTTACACCTTTGTTGAATATTAAGTACCATAACTTGGGAGCAAAAGATTATTGTAAATTAAAACTTATATGTTGTGGAATAAGTGATTTCCATAATAGTGGAGATCCAAATCAACAACTCAGAATATGTTAAATGTAGGTAATGTGAGTCACTAAAAATTTCTTGTTATTTATTTGAGTCGCAACACTATGTTAAAAAAGTCTTTTTCCTAGCCCAACGCAAGGTGATATGAATTTTTTATTTATTTTTACTTACCAGAGACAATAATGTAAAGACTAGGTATAATGGATGACTTGAGCAATCGTCCAAGGGCATGAGACTATTATTTTTTTTTTTTAAGGTAACTTTTACTTTTTGTTCACCATGGAGTTAGAAGTTGTAGGCAGACGTGGAATGACTCCAATTAGCTACTTAGGCTATCTTTATCATTGTTAGCTTAGGTCCTAGGTTAGGGAAGTATGCTCTTGAGCATTAGGGCATTAGGGTTAGGGGGTTAGTTGTTTGTATATAAATAGATGAATTATGTAGTAGATGCGATCATCATTTATACTTATACAAGTCACCATTGATGCCTATATGGGAATTTACCCTATTTAAGTGGCTATGAGACTGCATTCTTTTTGAGTGGCTAGGATTTGTTGGTGATTTAGAATTTGGATCTATTACTTATTATAGTTGATTCACTGTTATAGAATTTGAAATTTGTTCCAGTGAATGTTTTTGGTTTTTGTATTTTCTAGGTTATATTGTTGCTATTTTTGGAAGGTGTTTCATCACTGGTGGTATTAGAGCTTCAACTTTGGCTCCTTGTGATGGTGCAAAAGATGATAGAAGGGCATGCTCTTTTTTATTTATGCAATATGAGTACCCCTCCAACTTTTGTGGATTCTCACTTCCTTACCCAAAGCATTTTATTCTATTTTCATTATTATTTGCATTGTGAGCGCACAAGGCTAGAGAAAATGATGACAAATGTTAGTTCTCAACAAATAGGGATGTCAATAAAGCTTTACTCAATCTAGACATAGATGGACCAACTATTTGGGAAGCAACACCCTTTTGCCCCTCCTTACTAGGCACACATTGGACAATGAGTTCCAATAGATTTTTAGGATATAATGACAAGATAAGCAATATGAGCTTGAATTCTTGTCAGATAACCCTCCTAATGTCAAGAATTTCCAATTTTAGGATCCCAAGAACTTTTGTTGGGCCAAATTACAAGCATGGTTTGAGGTCCTTGCACCCAGGCATTGAATTTAGGCACAATCACAATCGCTTTTGCATGGGTCACATGCATACCCATGTTGCCATAGAGGATATTCTAAGTATGGGTGAGTTTAATTTAGAATGTGCTACCAATATTTATCCCTTTGCAGAGGAGCTACCTTTTTACTTGAGTGGCCTTATGATGTTCCTATGCCTTGCATTAGTATTTTGACCTTTGAGGGTAGAAATTTGCATAGGTGGATGCCCCAAATGGATTTCATCATATGCTTGCATCATGTTCTTGAGGAAGGTTATGTCACCTCAGCTGCTTCTAAGTTGGGTATCCATACTCATCAATGGTTTCTATGGAAATTCAAACATCATGCTCATCACTTTTTGTGGAGTTCAAGAAGATTTTTCTACTCAAGTTTGATAAGGGCCCGTCTACCTTTGATGTGGTATATTTGATGCAAAGCAAATAAATAGGCTTGATAGAGGACTATTGCATTGAGTATATGGGACTCCTCACAAATACCAATTATTTGAGTCTCACAATGGTGATATCTTCCTTTCACCATGGCCATAAGGATGGCATAAAATGGGAGGTCAATATGCATGATCTGCTTACCTTGCATGATGTTGAGCATTTGGCTCGTGTAGAAAAAAAGAAGCTTTAATTGCCTTATCTTCAACCATGATGCGATTTCAATCATAGGTGACCATACTTCAATAACCACAATGAAGAGTGTCTACCATGATTCTTCCATTACAATCCTCGAGTTTAGGCTTGTGAGGAGTGGCATACCAATTGGAAATAGAGGATGATAAGTCGATGTCTCCTTGTCAGAGTTACTATGCTACAATAACTATAACTATTACCTTATTTGGTAAATTGTAATATTCTCCTAGGTAGATTTTATTTACTGCATAGTAGATATAAATTTCTGTTACTTTTACTAGTTACCTAGAAGATATTCACTATGGAATATCTTGGGGTTAGTAAGTTAGTCATCGTAGTCAATTTGACTACGTTGTTAGTTGTTAGTAGTTAGACACTTATTTTATTAATTGTTAGTAGTTAGACATGTTAGTTAGTATTATTTTAGGATATTATTTTCCAAATATCCTCAGGCTATTCTTAGCCTATTATTGTTTTATTTAAATATTAGAAACTTAATAATATTTATAATGTTGCTCCTATTCTAATATTGGTATCAGAGTCAAATGAGCGATCAAGGGTTTTTTAAATTTTTAGAGATTTTTTTGCTTAATCTCATAGGTTCCACTTGGTGGACAAGACTTGGAGGTTCCCAGGTTTCAATTTGTCGATAAATCCTAGATATTCTCAGATTTTACATTGGACAAGACCTATGGGAGCTAATTAATGATGGACTAAGCTAGACAAAAATCCAGGTGAATAGGCGTTAACTTGTGTGGCATGAATTTTTGGGCACAAATTCTTATGCGAGCATTGAATCTGATTGGTTATTGATTTTTTCTATTGCTCAAAATTTTTTGTGCACTTTCTTAGATGTTGATTTATAGTTTGAATTGCATTAACTACAGTATTTTGACATCCTGTTAGGTAGCTGATAACAAGATTGATAGCCTGGAGGTTGTCCCCTAATCAAATAGACATTGATTGGATTGCAAGCGACGCTTCCTGCATCACTTGATGAGCTGGAGTGGTGACATGGCCTATAACACCCTCTCGCATGAAAATCTTAACACCTACCATTGAAAAACATTGATCCTGACGGTTGGCAAACTCTAATGATACCACTCATCTAACAAGACTGTTTTAGCAACCAACACTCTAAACACAATAGATCCCGATGTCTCTGACTCTCGATGTAGATCCCAACCATTAACAACTAACGTCACCAACTCTAATCCTTGCAACTCTAATGCAAATCACAAACTGGTTGGCATTGACAACAAGGGCATGATTTTTGAGAATTATCAACCAATCCCTGATAATGTTACCCGAGCACAAAACCCAAGGTGCTAATGTGTCAGATATCTGGTGGCACATGGATCAAAGTGGGTGGAGATGTGGTAGTCATATGGTCGCTGATGTGGCAGGCATTAAAGATCCAGTAGACACGCAAATCATGGCACTGACATGGTGCAATCTCATTGTTGCTACTTATGTGGTGATATTATTGGTGACTGCTAATGTGGCGATAGAGTTGACCCGTGTGACATGGTGGCATTGATCGTCGAGTTGGTGGACACATGCGATTAGCAATACGTGGCATAATCTCCCTCATCCATGTGGCGGGCATGTGAGAGTTCTATGGTCTACGTGGAAAAACATTATTAGCTGACTACCCATAGGTATTCGACGGTATATGTATGTCAACTTTATTTTAAAGAGAAAAACATTGCCCTCCTGGACAATGTGGGATTAATTCACATATTTTTTTCCTTTTGCGTAGGGTGCAAAGAAACAAAGTGCTTATCTTACGCTTAAGCTTCCAAATTGGAAGCTAGCCCGACTGGCTCGAGGAGCTAGCGTAGGGCTCATACCTAGCGGGGTCGTAAAATAATTTTTTTACTAAGCTGCACAAAAACAAAACTTTTCAAAGGTATTAATTTCTATTTTATTTTTTTGAAATTTTTAATTATTTTAATATTTTTTTAAAATTTAATATTATTTTGTTTAAAATATTATTTTTTAAACATTAAAGTGATTGTTTTTCAAAAGTTGTTTTATTATTGAATAATTATGCTAGACCTAATTAGAATTATGCACTAAAATTGAAAAACAAAAAACCTATTTTTTGCAAATTTCAAAACACATGAGAGCTTTTGTTTTGTCCACAAAAGGGGATATAAGACAAGGAAGAGCACCCTTTCTTTTGCAAAATTAGGAAGCCCTAAAAATCTTCTCAACACCTTGTTATTTTTGCAAAATTAAATGGGGACAAAATAAAAAAATGATTCTTTCTTGCAAAATTGTAACACAAGGAAACACCAAATTTGCAAAATCCAAAGTTAAAATTTGTGCATTTGTTTTCTCCAAGGAGAAATATAACACAAGAAATTGCACATCTTATTTTTTGCAAAACCGAGAAGAGATTGAAGACCTTGGTTCCACTAAAACCAAGTCGTGTGTCGACTGAATCTAGAAAGCCTTTCAAACGTGGGTCATGTGTCGACTTGACTTGTAAGGAGTGCTATTTTGTTAATTTTTCAAATCAAAGGGGGGAAGACAATAAATTTTATATATTTGCAAAATTATAACACAAAGGGGGGAAGCACTTGAATAACAAAACTTGTTTATTTTGCAACTCAAAAAGAATGGTACTTGTTTTTTTGTCACATTCTTTGCAAAATTGTAAAACAAGAGGAGACATTGAATATCAAATTTTTGCATAACACAAATCAAAATTTTGTTGTAAAAATTAGTAATAATGTGCATTTTCAATATTACTCAACACATTTATTTCAAATTGGAAAATTAGGTACATTTTCGGTTGCATCCGACACCTAAGTGGTAAAAAATTATGGGCACTCTTTGATTGATTATTGCATTTAATTTCTTGTTTTCTGCAATTATAAGTTATCAAAATTAAGAGCACTCAAAACCATGAATTTCACACTCATTTGTGTAATTCATTGCACAAATATAAAGCTATTTTTAAAATTGATATTCTCTCCATAAAACCCTTAAATTTACTCTTATTTGTTTGGCTTAATTTCCTCAAACTGATTATCCATCTTCAGGAGGATTTTTAGGCAAGTGCCATTAAATATCAATTAGAGTGAATTCTCTTTCAATTCTTATTTGTTTGGCTTAAATTTTCTCAAATTTATCATCTTTCTTCAAGAGAGTTTTCAGGAAGGTGCCATTAAATATCAATAAGAGTGAAATAAAGATCATTTTAGTGCAATTCTAGAACCTTCATCATGGAAACTATCAACAAATGCCTAAATGATATATAATTGCTTAGAAGTTCTAACTAGTCAGCATGAAAAACCAAGATGAAGTTCATTATTATTATAGAAGAAATGTGGGATTTAGTGGATGACATTGATAAAAGACCCACATCAACAGGAGCATATCAGAAAGCATGGGACAAAAATAATAATCGATTTCTCATGTTGATTTTTCTAGCAACTACTGATGAAATCTAGCCTCACATAAGTGAAGCCAAAATTGGTAAAGATGCATGGGACACATTAAGTACCATTTTTGAAGGTAAGAATCATTTGACTATTCTAAACCTTCAAAATCAACTTCATACACTCCATATGAAGTTAGGAGAAATAGTAGAACTATTCCCCTCTACAAAGTGGTAGAACTAAAGTCAAAGTTGAATGCTTTAGGAGAAAAAGTAGAATATACTATCCTGCTTTAGTAATATTGAGGGCTTTTTCAAAATTCTACAAGATGTTAATAACAACCCTTCATGTATCTCAAATAACAGTAACCTCTGTAGAGTTAGTCAATTTTCTTCAAACCGAGGAAGCAAATCAACTCCAAAGCGATGAAGTGTCAAATTATACACTTTACTCGAACAACTAGAGTAGGAAGAAGAAAGGAAACTTTTAGAAGGAAGGATCGTATTCAAAATATAAGGGCAAGAAACCTCAATCAGAAAAGAAGTTTTGCACAAATTGTAAAAAGGACAACCATGACACCAATCGATGTTGGTTTAAAAACAAGCAAATGGCAAAGACACATCATAGAGGCAAAATAGAAAACAAAGAGACCATGTTGCTAGTGAAGTGTCTGATTCTAATTCTAATTTTGATTCAAAAAGAGCACACCAAGTGCTCATGTCCCATACAACTTTGTAAGAAAAACAAAATTGTCACCTTAAGCAAGCACCATTTCAAACCTCTTTTTAGGCTTCACAAACAACACATGTTTTTGTTTGAAGTACTTGCAATAAATGGGTGATTGTATCTCTTTTTAGGCTTAATAAATAACAAAATCTTTTTGTTTGAAGTACTTGTAATAAATGGGAGAGATTTTTTGGTGTAATTTTTGAAATTTGCCTAGGAGGTAATCTTTGTAAAAGCCTTAACAAGATTCATAAGTTGCATATCTTTTGCACTTAAGGGCGGATAAAAATTTATTTCCTACCTCACAAAATATTTTTGCTAAAAACGGAGGAAGACTTATAAGGGTGGATTTTTGGTAGAGATCAATACCTTAGTCACATTTCTTGCAGAAATTCCATTACAACATGTTTTGCAACAAGAGGGGAAACTTATAAGGGTGCATTTTCAGCAGCGACCGACACCTTAGCTACCTTATCAAAACTTTTGTAAAATCATATTGTAACAAAATGAACCTTGTATGTAGTGATCTACTCTAATACACTTAGTGGTTCCAGTAGTTGGTTACCCATGCATTCTGATTAGATGACAATATTACAATAAGGACATTTGTTGATGTGAAAAAAAGTGAAAAATAAACCACTTTTTGCTTAGAGCAACCAGAGAACTATGACAAAGACCGATCTAGAGCAAGAACCCACATATCAGCATATTTTTCACTGTAATTGTTTCCACAATAGATGAGTGGAGCAACACAACTACACTGCTTCACTAGAAACTAACGGTAACGATGGAAAATGACACTAATAATGATGATGGTTATGGTAAAAGGGATTTTTCGATTGTTCTTGTTGTGCATAAAGTAAAATTTTATGTTTCTTAGGATTTTATTTATGACGTGAAGCGATTGTTAAATATGTATTTGGTAAAAATAAGAGGGTTGTACCGTTGTGGGGTAGAATCTATAGATGTGGCTTGACATATAAAAAAATACATGGACATTTATAGTAATGTGGTTTTTCATTTAGTTATTTAAGAAATTTTTTTTGTTTATATGATTCAAATAAAAGTTGAGTTATAATTATGTTGAATGTTCAGGTGAATTATTTGGTTAAGTTATTTGTTAATTTAAAAAAGTTAAATTACAGTGTATATATTTGAATTTTATTGTGAATTTGAGTTTAAGGATATGCAGTGGAAATTGGTAGGTAGAAGCAGACTTTGCAATTGCTTTTTCATTAGAATTTGCAACTACTTTTCCTTTTTCTTATGGAAATCTTTTCAATTTTCCTCTATTGAATGCAACATAAAATAAAATGAGCTATTGATCTATGATTAGACGATAAAGACTTTGGAACTTGACAATTCAATCACTTTCTTCAAATCTCTATGAGCAACCTAAATCAAGATGAATGTATTCATTAATGTGGATCTTAAATCATTACGAATATTGAAAATTTTCTTTTGCTTGTCTCATCTAGGGCTTGTGCTCACCATTTAATCTTAAAAGTGTTATTCAACCTCTGACTTCTTGAAACAACACCCACTATCAAACCTAGTATAAAATCCATTGAGATAGATTCCCAAGGCTTGGATGGCATTGTAAATAGTGTATGAAATCTTTAATTATTATTGGTTAGTGTGGCTACAACATAGGGGATACATGACATGATGTGCATCCCAACGTAATTTCTTATTTTAGACCAAAAGAAACCCTTTTAAAGAATTGCTAATGTTTTTTCCATCCCTACTATTTTACTACAGTGCACTTTACAAATCATGTTTGAGAACATACTACATGGTAAAAAAATATTTTTGATGTGATAGAGGAGGATATGTTATTAATAAAAATAAAAGTTATGATTTCCCATATGAAAAGCTTGGCATGTGTTTGCAAAATAAGAATCCATTTCATACAAAGTGGACCAATTGAAAGTATGAATGTCACAAGAATAAAGAATGGTGGTTAGTACTATGATTAGAGGTTGGTTCAAAAAATCTACTATTGAATTGACACATGCTTTGTTATGCTTTATGGTCAAATAAAATTGTTATATATATCCACTTTTGATGTTTTCATTTCTATGATTTATATGGATAATGGTTTTATTGTCTAGTATATAATACTTCTATTTTTTATATGTTTGGACAATGGTGTAGAGTTCTTTGTTGTGTATGGAGTATTTTTAAATTGATTCATTAAATGTTTCCATATGAAATTAATTGTGCATTTTTTGGATAGCTCCTAATGTGTAGTTTAATGCACAAGGATACAAAAACAAAAAGGAAAATGTGAAGTACGATGCGTGTAAAACCAAACTTAACGCTAAAAGCCTATATATTGGAAAATGCATGAAAGGAAAGAACATAAACTAATAGAAACAAGATAAAAGCAATATGGAATACGGCCCTCTTTATTGATATGCTTTTAAATTCATGTTACAATATGTCTCCTTCCATTTTAGGGGATAGGAGCGTTAAATATGTTTCTTGTCACATCCATGGATAGCAATCCTTCTTCCGCGTGCCCACATGTAAGATGGGCGGACCAAAACGTCACCGCCGCTTGTCTATATGAGTGTTAACTCCTTACTGCTCCTCTAATTTCATAGACCTGCATTCAAGGAAACATAAAAGATCAGTAGCACCTGTAGGTAGAATAGAACATGTGTTTCCCAAGGCCTACCGTTAGTGTATGCATGAAAATATTAAACCGATAACAAAATAACATCAGAAGGACATGTAAATTTTATAGAAGCATGAATATGTTACTAGGATGGCATTATAATTGGAAAATTTGGGAAATTCCTCATGGATTTGTATTCGCTTCGGGGCGGGACGAATAAACCTGTAACAAATTGTTAGAAAGCACCCTCTTCAATGTCCTATCCAGGAAGCTCCAAATGACCTACAAAGTTGGTATTAGCTAATTGGGGGTGTTTTGGGATGACCCAGATGGTAAGATTTCTCCAATTTGGCCTCTATCACCCAGATTTTTATGATGCCATCTGCAGGTTAGTAAAGGTGGGAAATGATAAAAACTTGGTCAAAAATGCTCAGAATGAAGTGAAATTTAAACTATAGCCTATTTAAATAACATAGAGTAAAATGCAAAAATAAAATAAAGGAAATATGTGACATATTTTTAATTGCTCTGGGATGGGGCGTTTAGAACTGTGACAGCTTGGGGGGTGCCCGGGGGTAGGACGCCCACCGTTTGGGACTTTTTTTTGGCACCAATCCACTTGGTATGGGTCCAAAACCTCTTATGGGGTTTTTTTGGTAAATTTTGTGGGATATCGTGGCCAAATGTTTGGGTTTGGGCTCCGGATTTGTGCTTCCAATAATCACCCAATAACCTCCCTCCAAAAGAGAGATTAAATATGTGAAAGGCACAAATAAAAAAAGGGTGTGTGTATGGATGTAAAATGGTAGCACTTAATTGCTCAAAATTCTCCCTCTCTTCTGCTTCTTGGGTGAGAAGTCTCACCAATTTATAGACCTAGGGTCTCTCTGTTTGAATGTGCATTCGAGGGCGCCACTTGAGTTGCATGTCCTATTTTGGGAAAAATATTATTCCCTGACTGAGAGTATCCTTGCATGAGGCCTCCAAAATTAAAGATATGCATTACTGAAGTATCTCTCCTTGATTTGAAGCCATTCCTCGTAATTGCATGGCCTGAAGCTACAGTTAACTGGAAGACTTGTCAAGTTTTGACTTTTTGCCAGTCAAACTTGCTATTCGCCCCACCCTGGGATGAATGTTGATAATCATCCCTGGGTGGGATGAATGCCAGTTTGTAATCGTCCCAGGGTGGGGCGAGTAGAGAGCAAATTACCAAAAAGGTGCCAAATTGATCTTTGACCTTCCAAACTACTGTTGGGAGTGGTTAGGACAACTTTTTAACCCTTGGGAGCTGCCCTGGGGGCTGTGTGTGGCAACACGATCGATGCATGTTGTCACATAATCAGATTGGTGTTGTTTTGGTGTCTATA
>JAQPPZ010011453.1:0-44558 GCA_028583015.1 Wollemia nobilis
GGCTCCGTTGGTGATTCTTCTCACGTTTTTGTGACTTATTTTCTTCCTTCGGCTTCTACGACGCTTCTTGTCGCGATTTCGCGACATCACCATTTTGGTCGCGATTTTGCGACAGCTTCCCTAGGGTGGAGGTTTGCCAACTTTCTATTCCTTTCTTCTTGGACCACCTCGGTCGATTTGGATTTATTGTAATCTCTCTTGTTCAAGGTTCAGGGACCTTTCAAAACCCTTTCTACCAATAAAAAAAATATATATTTAAAAACCCATTGAAGCTCATAAGCAAGGGCTGGATTTTTCTTAGAAGAAAACCACACCGTTGGACCAGTTTTCTCCACATTATGCCAATTTTGGGCATTGTTTTCTGCACTTGTAGTTGAATGTTGAAGATCGTTTTACTGTAATATATTGGAGATACATCAATTTTTATGCATGTTAATGGTTGACTTGTTATTTTTTATATATTGCACCATTTCCTTTGAAGATTGCACCGTATTAGTTGTTTGATTGCGTGAATTCGAGTCACACTAATGCTGATTTTGGTGTAGAATACTAATGCTTACAGGGTCTATGGAGAAATTTTCAGTTTCAAAACTTCTTTTATTTCATTTTTATTTTATTTTTCTAACCCTTCTTTTACAATTTTTTTTTTTTCGACAATTATAATAAAAATAAAAATTAAAAATTAAAACCCAAAAACAAATGCACAAAACCCTAGAATGAGCTTTAATATTTCATCTTATACGATTTTAAAGTCAGTTTAAAGCCAATCCAAATTTATAAAAAAATATGCAAAGTTACTATTTTTCAAGCATTTGGGAATTCTAGATTTGACATAATTTCTTTTTTTCAAGTTTCGCATTTTATTTTCAAGTAGTAAATTTAATCCTCTTTATGAAAATCGATTTTATTAAAGAGGGTAATTTATATGGCATTGAAAGACTATTATTTTTTAAAGTGATAAATTTGCTCCTTTATAAAAATTATAATTTCATTAAAGGGGGGTAATTTATGTGCCATTTCAAAGGCTTCTAAATTTTAAAGCTAGTCTTTCATTATTTTATTTCATGCTCTAGCAATAGCAATTTGTTTGACTTCTTTTATTTTATTTTTTTAAACCCTTTCTTTTTGCAGATTTTTTTTTTAATTTGGCAATTAAAAAAAATTAAAACTTCAAAAATAAATGCACGGGTCCCTAGAATGAGCTTCAATATTTCATTTTATGCAATTTTGAATTCATTTTGAAGCCAATATGAATTTATAAAAATTATTTAAATTTGTTGTTTTTTAGGCATTTTATAATTCCATATTTGATATAATTTCACTTTTCAAGCTTTATATTTTATTTTTCAAGCAATAAATTGACTTTCCTTTATGAAAATCAATTTCATTAAAAGGGGTAACTTATATGGCATTCAATAGGCCATTATTTACAAAGCAATAATTAAATTCTCTTTATGAAAATCAATTTCATAGAAGAGGGTTATTTATATGGTACATCAAAGGCTTTCGAATTTCAAAGTTAGTCACTTCATTGTTTTATTTCATGCACAAAACAATAATTAAATAAATTCAATCTTCATTTCACACTTGCATGTAAAGAGATTTTAATATTCTATTTTAATATTCAAAGCAAGGTTTAAAGAAGCTAAAAACTTTTTTAAATCTACTTACAAAAAAGAAGATAAAATTTATCTAAAACCCTTCAAGATAAAATTAACTAAGGCTTTACATCGTGGTCATATGAGGACCAATTTACATCTTTATTTTTTTTTAATTTCATGAACAATTAATAGCACAACACAATAAAATAACACCAACACATACCCCTTGTTAACGGTTACTTGAAAATCACTAAGGTATTCCTAGAACTTACTTGATATATCTCCACAAGATTATAAGCACACATAAGTAAAAGGAACCTTGATAAATTTCATATTTCTTTGCAAGAGAGGGTTTTCTAATCAAAACCCTAACTATGGTGGGGATTTTGCAATAGGTTAAAATATCCACTCAACAAAATTGTTGCTAGAAGGAGGGCCTAAATTAGTTTATTTTATTGCTATTTAGATGCTAAATTATTCATGTTTACTTGAAAGATTTAGTTGAAAGCATTGGTCTTGAAATGCTATTTATGATGAAATGTCATTGGAGGTGAACGAAGAACTAGAGTTGATTTCTACTCACACCACTAATGATATTGCTTTTCTGAATGAAAGAGAATTTTATGTGCTTAAATTGTTGAATCAAGTTCATCAACAATTAACAATCTAATCTAGGATAAAAGCTTATAATGATCCTTATTTAGTAAATATCCTAGATGCTTGCAAATTGTTACATAAGCATGATTGGTCTAAGGATGTGGAAAATGAATTGGCTTTCAAATTTATAGAAATAGGCTTCTACTTGCAAAATATCATATTTAAAAATAAAAGCCTAATTTTAAAGCATGAATCGAATTGTGAAATTTGCATTCTAAGTAATGGACAAGAAAGAATTGGAGATCAATTATTATCTAATCAATTTGATGATTTGAAACTCCACTATGGGATTACTAATAGAACTAAATTAAATTGGTGGTGCGAGGGAGGCAAGATGAAAATTGTTGCATTAATGGCCTAATCTTATTGTCGTTGGATTATTCCAAAGCTTAGCATGCGTATCATGTTAGATGTCCTTTAAAATATGCTAATCATGTTTGGGATCCAGGGAAATGATGGCTCAAATTTTTGCATCACATTGTACATAGTGTATATTATTGTATATATTTTTTGTTTTCATGGCTTTGTTTAGCTTTGATGTTTTGTGCTTTGTCCTTATATTTTGATTTTGTTTTTCTTTCTTGTTAGTTTGTATTAGGTTAGGTTTTGGTTTGTATTTTTAATTATATTTTGGGTTGGTCCCTCTACTTGAGGTGATTTTTTGTGGTAGCTACTAATGGTCTCTTGATTGTTTTTGTGTTCCTTTGTCATGTAGGGTGAATTGCCTATTTTGGAATCATGTAGACCAAGAAAAAGGGGATGAAGCAGTTTAGTAATCAATCTTTGATTTTGGAGCGAAGATAGTAAATTTTAAAACAATGAATCATTTTTTCTAAAGCCTCACATGAACACATCATATTAAGGGGTATACCTTAAAATCTTGAAGGATGAAGTCATTTTGATTTGCAAATTAAGATAAAAATCCAATACGCTCATTTCTAGATTCAAATACTTTTAACCTATGTGGTGCATAAACTTTTGCAAAGCCATTCAAAAAAGGTAAGCAAAGGAAAATATGCTAAAATATATCACCAGGTTTGGATAAACTCTACCGGGGCTATAGACGTCTGACTAGCAGTAGGGCTCTATCTAGACCAAGCTTGTTCAAAAAAAAAGAGGCTTTGCAAAATATCAATTAAACACAAGGGTAATTTAGATAAACTCTATTGGGGCTATAGACGTTTGACTGGTAGTAGGGCCCTATCTATAAAAATTTATTTTTATGAGCAATATTCTTCATAGCCTAAATGCAAATCAGGTGATGAAATATGGATGATATTAAAGAATGCAAAATGAAATCACTTTCACACACTAAGTTAAATCAAGGGGTTCATGTGTTTTTATTTGAAGCTATCTAACCCCATTTTCTCTAAATGTTTCTAGATAACATATATTTCTATAATTTTTGTTTCTTTGATTCCCATAATTAGGTTCTTCATCTGAAATGCCTAGGAGCATTTCCTAGTAGAGTCGCCATTTGTTGTGGTCATTGCACAACTAGCCCTAGAATTGGGTACCCACCTTTTTATTTTTCATTTTTTGGATGTTAGGGGAAATTTGGTTTAGGTTGCAATATATGTTCCAAAGTTTGGGTGTGGGTTATTATCTCTTTTAGTTTCTTTTAAGTTGTCTAGTGTGTTGATTAGTTTATTTCTTGTTTTTATTGTTTTGGTTAATTTTAATGTTTTGAATTAAACCAATTCAAACATTTGAAATTAAGTAAATCAAATTTAAAATAAAATTTAAAAAATAAGTAAAATAAATAAATAAAAATAAAAAGAGAAAATATAAAGAAATAAATAAATAATAATCATGAAAATAAAATAAAAATAAAACAATCAAAATAAAACCATTAATGTATTCTTTTTTTGAAAAGTTAATTTAATTTTATTAATGGTTTTGTTTTGAGAAAAGTTTAATTTTATTTTATTTTTAGTTTTGTTTTAATTAAATTTTATTAATAGTTTTATTTTGGAAAGTTTAATTTATGTGTTTTTCTTTATTGCAGGTTACTATTAAAAAACAAAAGGTAAAGAAAATAAAAAAAACGTAGAAGAGAAAATGTCATGTATCATGCCAATGAAAAAAATGTTGGAAAGTCAAAAGTTGGAAAAAGAAACAAATAGCCAAATGTTGGAAATTTTAAGGAAAAAAAAATTGCTGGAAAGCCAAGAGTTGGAAAAAGAAAGCGTTGGAAAGCCAAGAGTTGGAAAAATAAATGAATAGACAATGTTGGAAATCTTTAAAAACATATTGAAGCTCATAAACAAGGGTTGGATTTTTCTTGGAAGAAAGCCACACCATTGGACCAATTTTCCCCACATGATGTCAATTTTAGGTATGATTTTCTTCACTTGTAGTTGAATATTAAAGATCTTTTAACTGTAATATATTGGAGATACATCAAGTTTTATGCATATTAATGGTTGGCTTGTTGTTTTTTTTATATATTGCACCATTTTCTTTGAAGATTGCATCGGATTAGTTGTTTGATTGCATGAATTTGGGTCACATTAATGTTGGTTTTTTGTGTAGAATATTAATGCTGACAGGGTCTGTGGAGAAATTTTGAGTTGCAAAACTTCTTTTATTTTATTTTTATTTTATTTTTTTATTTTTTAACCCTTTTTTTAAATTTTTGTCAATTAAAATAAAAATTAAAAAAAATTAAAACCTAAAAATAAATGCACAGATCCCTAGAATGAGCTTTAATCTTTCATCTTATGCAATTTTGAAGTCAATTTGAAGGTAATCTAAATTTATAAAAAATTATGCAAAGTTGTTTTCAAGCATTTGGGAATTCCAGATTTGACATAATTTCTTTTTTTCAAGCTTTGCATTTCATTTTCAAGTAGTAAATTTACTTCTCTTTATGAAAATCAATTTCATTTTTTTAAGTGAAAAACCCTTTGCGGGGTCGCCTTGGTCTGAAAGACTACGAACGAGAGGTTCTACACCGTCAATATCACTTGGGAGTCACGCTCAGCCCTGCCTGCACCAACATTATCAATTGGATTTTGGGTACCCAATTCAACTTTTTGGTAGGGTGGAGATTCGAACCAGGGACCTCCCTTGAAGTATTACCCTCTCCTCTCCAACTCACCTACAACACCTGAGTGAAAATAAATTTCATTAAAGAGGGTAATTTATATGGCATTGAAAGGCTATAATTTTTTAAAACGATAAATTTGCTCCTTTATGAAAATTATAATTTCATTAAAGGGGGTAATTTATGTGTCATTTCAGAGGCTTCTGAATTTTAAAGCTAGTCATTTCATTATTTTTTTCATGCTCTAGCAATAGCAATTTGTTTGACTTCTTTTATTTCATTTTTTTAAACCCTTCTTTTTGCAGATTTATTTAAACTTCGGCAATTAAAATAAAATAAAATTAAAATTAAAACATCAAAAATAAATGCACAGGTCCCTAGAATGAGCTTCAATATTTCATCTTATGCAATTTTGAAGTCATTTTGAAAGCAATCTGAATTTATAAAATTTATTTAAAGTTGTTTTTCAGGCATTTTATAATTCCAAATTTGACATAATTTCACTTTTCAAGCTTTATATTTTATTTTTCAAGCAATAAATTGAATTTCCTTTATTAAAATTAATTTCATTAAAAGGGGTACTTAATATGGCATTTAATAGGCCATTATTTACAAAGCAATAAATTAAATTCTCTTTGGTTTTATTTTTTTATTTTAAAATAGGGTTAGGGTTTTAGATCAAGTATCTTATGTTAATTACCCAAACAATTAAGAAACACACAAAGTAAAAATATGGTTATCTCTTTTAAGAATTAGATTTGTGTCCTAAAACTTGTTTAGTGTGTTTTTTATTTGTTGATTTTCAAAAATACCTCATGTGACGTGTTTTCTTTTGTTGGATGATATTCTTTTGTTAAAGGGGTTTTCACCTGTATGCTTGTATCTCGACAATCGGTAATGAATGTCCGGTCACGTAAACCTACCAAAGTATGAAGATGAAGCCCATACCTGGTCAGAGAGCAAAGGTCCTGTCGATCCTCACCCAGTCTCACTTGGTCAGCATTATACCCTCTGAAGATAAGTACATGCAAATTTTCCAAGCTACATCAGTTCTTGGAGTTGGTCTTGGCCAAAAATAGGGTTCATGGGAATTGAGCTAATGGATGGAGATGAAACTCATTATCATTGGTCTCTATTAGTGGTTGGGTATGAAATCCAACTCACTAATATTTAAGTGACGTGGTGTGTGGTGGTTATTTTTAATTTTACATGAAAACAAAATGCATCATAGAACACTCATTTGATTTTTCTATATGCTGAAAAAGAATGTTTTCATTTCATAGAATGCACATTTAAAAGCTATATGATATTGAGATAATGCAAACTTGATTATGAAAAATAGCCTCTAATTGGGCCTCAAGCATGCAAACCCTAACATACAATCTAAATCGCTAAAGACTAGCGTGGATTACAATCATAGATCGCTTTTCCTAACAATGACTAGTAGAAAACCTAAGAGATTTTATAAATATTTCTTTTAAAATTTCTCTATGTTCTCTAATTAATCTTCATCTATTGCATTTCGAAAATTAAAAACACAGACAGAGAAGCAAACATATAGAGAATTTCAACCAACCTGATATCCAAGTCTATTGGTTATGTGGTTGTCTGTTGTTTACAAGTTTTTTTGTTGATCATTGTCGCTCAAGGTGGCTTTGACTATGACCATTGTCTTCAAGAGCAGCTAAGATCTGCTAGCTACTATTGATCAGAGCGACTGCACCTGTATAAAAAAAACATGCAACAAATTAGCAAAATAGCATAAATTTTAGGTGTATCCATCGTAATCGCCACTATAGAAGGCTACGGAGACCACACTTCTATTTATATTGCAATATTAAGAAGGAAAACATGTAATCTAAGCATACATTTTATAAAAGAAGAAAATAACAAAGGGAAGCTCTCTTTATTAATCAATGAGTCTTGTTACAGATTTGTCCCTCTTAGGGATACCAAAATATTGATACAATTATTACAATTAACAAATAACCCCAAAATGGGAAAGATGTGTTTCGATTGGTCTTCATATCTGCATCAAACTTCTTAAGGGCTTATAAGGATGCCTTCTTCTCTATTCTCCAAGAGGAACTTGATATTGATGATGCCTTGAAGCCTACAAGATCTTGTAACCTACATTCATGAAACAACAAAGCATAATTAAAAGCATATGAGGCCTCTCATGATGAGGCTTTTATCAAGAATATGTAAGGATTATGACTAATCTTGAAATAAAGCATAAAGATACATAAATATGATCAAAAAATAGTTAAATTGATGCAAAGAATATAGTAAAACATGGAAATCTAGTCAATCTACCATGATATTTGTAATAAAAACATGAAATAAAGCTATTATAAGAAGATTACTTGAATCTAGCAAATATGACTAAATCAAGGTAAAGCTACCTCTAAAATTGATAATGCATCATGCAAATGCAATGGAAATGATAGATCTACACTAATTTAGGTGAGCAAAGCAATAATAAATAAGAATCTAGGATAAAAATGAGTAAATAATGCATCAAACCCTAGTCGTTGCTACCATCAACAGAGGAGGCATGTACAAACTATAAATTCTACCTCTTGAATCAAAATTTGCAACACACAATTCTGTTAGAATATTGTTAATGTGCACTATGCCAGTTTATCTTGAAACTTGTCATTCTCTTTGACAAGTGTCATGTCCTTCATATAGGCTTATGCCTATATATTGTAATCTCTTTCATGTACAATATATCTCATTAGTTATTTTTCCTAACATTTGGTATCAAAGCTCCAAGAGTTCTCCTACCTTATAAGCTTGATGGGGGATTTCCCTCATGGAAATTCCCCCTATTTTTTTCCCTTCATTTTTTTTCCATTTTTTCTAACTGAGGGAGTATGCTCTCCATCAATGAGATGGATCAAAAACTAGAAATTTTAAGAAAATAATGGTTGCAAATTTCTTCCCTATGTATCTGTCCGTAGAAGTAGTTTCTCCATAGAGAAACAAAAAATGGGATACATCCCTAAAAATTTAGTTGAAGGCAGATTTGAATATGCAGTCCCACAAAACCAGATGTTATTACACCTGAGGCAATCATGTAGAGTTATGATTTGGGGATGAAATAAAAATTTACCCCAGATGCATTACGTGGGTATTGGCCTATGACGGTTGTGGTTGTAAGATGTCATAAGCAAGCTTACGCATGCTTTCATCACCATAAGGAGATCTTGTGTTTATTTTTTAGCCGCTGCTCTTTACCCATGTAGAGAAGGAAATCAATTGCCCAATCGTGGAAGATATCAACAAATTTTGTCCTTGCTGTGTGGAATATATCAAATTTACTATAGGAAGATATCAATGTTACTGCAGGATATCCATGTCTTCACACCGACGCTGCTAAAAAAAAAAAATTAGGCTATATTTTTTTCAATTCGTCAAGTACAACCCTACTGGAATTTAACACCACTACTACAAAGAACTCTAGCTTGTAGCAAAATCTGAGGAGAAATAGATAGTTTGGAAGATCTATTGGCATCACATTTTTTTTTGGGTGCACATGGAGAGCATCTATTTTGCTCTTCAATATCGTGATCGCTACCTATGTTTCATGTACTGCATAGAATCTAAACCTTCCAATTCCACATATTTTTTGGAGGGTAACAACAGTTTTTTTCTGCCACTTTTTCTTTGGTGTAGTGTGTTGTATCATTGCCAATGTTCACGGGTTTGTTATTACCGATGTCTGACGCGATCTCTTTCAACAAGCTTGGGAATACTGATTTGACGAAGGAGAGATAGTAAAGTCAGTTGATTTCTACAAGAGGTTATTGTTGTTTGTTGGATTATTTTTCTATGAAGTATCTGATGAACTAGTATTTTGAACAGTCTATAGCTGGCGACATTGCTGTGATGGTGGATGTCGAGACTTGATGCATGTACTATGTATTTTTTCTACGGTCTTTATACCATGTTGAAAGTAAGCAATTTGGTTTTTTAAGTTTCCAACAAGAGGTGTTAGTCATGGAGAGATCTTCATCCCACATGGATAGAGCACATCGAAGCGGTGATGAGTATAGTGATAGTGAACTACTGCCTTGCAGATTTTGGAGCAAGAGCTGAAGCTCACATAGGTGTTGTGAAATTCCTGAAACAGCAACAAGATAATAGGTGTTGTTTATTGATTCAAATTCTAAGACCGAGAGGTGATGAAGGTTTACGACCGATGCAGATCAAAGAGCTGTAGTGATGTGTTGTGACGTAGTTGTGTTGTCATATAAAGGTGGAGTTTCCTGTAAGTTTCAGGTGTGAGATGTATGGAGAAGCTGAAGATATAGGCGACATTGTTCCAATCTACGTTGAAGTGCTCATTGTTCAGAATATGAAGCTAGTGTAGAAGAAATAATGGTAGTCATTGTTATAAGGAGGTGGCTTGAATCATATTCTATTAGTGAGTTGAGCGTAATACTGCACCAGTTTTTGCTCTTATTGCTTATGGCACAAAAGTGTTATGCACCCTGATAATACTTGGTCTTCAACATAGGCGTGTGTCATCATTTTGCTGAATGGAGCAATTTTTGAGCCCTCCATATACCAAAAGTATTTTATGGCATTGTGGCCATCAGTGTTATCCTTCTCACCAGATTTAATGTGGCAATGTTTGAAGAGCACAATGAATCACAGTGGAACCATACCTTCAACGGCCCTGATCATACAGCTGCTAATATGCTAGATCCTCCCATGTAATGTAGTTAGTTGAGCTTGACAATGCAACATTTTTGGTGCAATGATTCTTTTGGTGTGTTGTGATGATTCTGTCAGTCCACACAAGCCAATATTATTTCTCATGATATAATGATTTTTTTGAATAGTGTTCTTAACCTAGTTCAAAAGTCTACCATATTTTTTTAATGTCCAATAGATGATGTCATTGTTGCATTGCGTGACGAAGGTGCAAATTAGATGTTGCGGGAGAGAAACGCTAAATAAAGCATTGTAATGTTCTTAGTGTTATAGAAAACTTTAACAGTGAAAGGAGGGTGGGTCATTGTTTAAATTGACCATATTTAGGTGATCATGGGGCCTCCCATGCAGGGTCTCCAAGCAAAAGTTGGAGGCACCAGCTGACAGGACCCAGACCCCCAGACCATAACAATCAGATTACAACATCTTGGAATACAGCGAGGCGGAATATCCATGTGTTTATCATCAATTGAGATCAATGTGATGATGTGAGGAAGTAGGAGAAAACGTACATGTGTTTTATTTGTAGAGCAGGCAAGTATCACTCACAGGAGGAGTTTTTTTCATTTCGTCGAGAAAGAAATACAACAGGACGCATACGTGGAGTTAGAAAAAAAATAGGGCATCGTGACATCCATGGTTTGATCCAAATATTTGATGTATACAGTGCAAATATTTGATGTGCGATCCATGGTGATCGTCAAGCACACCCATGGCTTTCAGAACCATTTTGAATGAGTTTTTAAGGCTGTGATTTTTATTTTATACCCCTTGAAAAATATGTTTTTTGGAAGCCATTTTTTGAACCAGTTTGAAGGAGTTTCTTTTGCAGACTATGACCGTGGTGAAAAAAAACTATGGAGGCAATTGCGGTGGTGGTTACCATAGTGGTGATGGTGGTGTTGATCAGTTTGTGTGGTGCTAATGGCAATTGTGATGCCTGCACTTGCACAATATTCTTAAGAGATTGGAGAAGTCAAGGACGAGTCCTAAATCTCAGCATAGGCCCAAAATGTGTCGAGCAAATTTCAAGGAGATTTTGCGAAAGCAGAATTTTTTGCATATTTCTATGTGATCGAAATTTGGCTAGCAGTGATTTAATCCGACCTTTCAAGATCTGGATATCAGTGCTTGATTTGGAGATCAACGAAACTTGCTGCTCGTTGAAATTTTAATGGAGATTGACTCTGTTTAAATTTAATCATGCATAATGTGCTGCAACGGCTCCTTCACATGACTGCGCCAGTGTTGTAGATCGATTATGTGCATTCCATGAGAGAAATAGAGGTGATAGGTTTGAAATCCAATGCAAAAACCATTCCCAATGTCCTTCTGGGATACTTCTCAGCAACGTCTATACGGGTAGAGCGATATAAAAAGAATATCTTTAGTTAAATGAGGCTATTTAATTAAAGAGAGCATTTTTATAAAAGCTCACTTTAATTTTTATTATTGTATGGGGTACTTGGGATTGGTCGGTTATATGCCTTTATTGGTATTTTTTTGTGTGATGGCCCAAGTAGACCCATATCATTCTCTCATGAGGGAAAATTTAAGTTTATTTTTTTTTTCAGAGAGCGATGCCTTGCTAATTTTGCTACTTAAAAGAGGCATGTTGTTTTTTCACAAGATAAAGGCCCCAATCAAGCCCAAATATAGGGGTATTTATAGTCATTGGAATTTTTTTTCCACGATGGACACAATGGTGGTGTCCATATGTAATTTTGAGGCTGTTTCATTTGGGTTTTTTAGCCTCTAAGTTGTTGTACCTTGGAGTGCACTCTCGATTGTACCCAACACTCCCAAGGTAAATTGTAAGTGATCCTCGTATCAAGTCACCTTCCCTATAGCACCTGGAAGATGTAGCGGCTAGTTACCTATGCATTTAAGTGGGATGAGGATGTCACAATAAGGACACCTACTCTAGGGACTACAGACATAGAAACCCTAGACTCTATCCGAGACTTTTTTTGGATCTACTTCTGAAGACTATAAATGAAGACACTTCAAAATATTCTATTATCTTCTTTATTCTTCTTCTCCTCCATATTTGGATTCTATGGCTCATTTATATTGTATTTAATGGCTCATTTTTCTATTGTATTAAGGTGCATTTTCGATAGAGATCGACACCTTCTATATTGAGTTCACCATGAGAAGGAATTTGATATTCATGGTGAATCTAGTCAGTGACCTACAAGTGGCAACATACCTATAGGATGACCTGCAGAGGCAACAAACCTAGATTTGGCTGACCCTAAGGCACCCAGGATGACCCTGAGGCACTTAGACGGCTGACCCAATGGCAACAGATCCAAGGAAGTGGTTGACCCTATGGCAACATACCGAGATGTATACACCGTTGATCTAGCATTATTCACATTTGGAAATCCAAGTGCAACTAGCACGAGCCTAGATCAAATCAATAATAAAAGAGGATGATAGGTTGCTTTTAGAGAATTCAACATTAAGGGGGAATGTTACCTAATGTTGACTTATTTTTTTTCTATAGTTAGGATAGTGCACATTAAGGGGGAATGTTAGAATATTGTTAATGTGCACTATGCCAGTTTATCTTGACACTTGTCATTCTCTTTGACAAGTGTCATGTCCTTCATATAGGCTTATGCCTATATATTGTAATCTCTTTCATGTACAATATATCTCATCAGTTCTTTTTCCTAACAAATTCACTAGTTGAATTGATGGTTAAGGGTTGCCTCGGTGTTCTAAAATAGATTGGTAGTGTGATTTACTAGAATTGATAATGAATGAGTGACAATTATTGATATTTTTCCTCAAACTCTTGAGCTCTACATTGTTGCAAGGTTGATGATCCAATTGGATTTTGATAGCATCTTGTTGCTCTTCTCAAGGTGCAATTGGCTCTCCAATTTGATAGTTCTTCACTGAATTAAACATGGAATTCCCTCTAGACATTTATCCAATTTGGATGGGGGTCTTATAGCCTTCTCAACTCCTCATCCTAGATTTATTGAGAATCCAAGATCAAGAATTGATAGGTTAGAGCAGTTGGGAGGAAGCATCCAAAAGCTTCCTCACCCAAAACTGCCCAAGATCAGTTGCATTTGGTCGTAACAACTGACTTTGGCTCAACTCACAAGGCTAAGATAGTTTCAGAGCTAGTCATCCTTAGCATCAATAGCTGGGTTGGCAATCACCCTGAGCATCAGCAACTAGTATGGCAGTCACTATGAACATTAGTGGTTGAGCTTGCATAGGGCAAGACTACCCCAAATGAGTGGTTAGAACCATTGCTAGCTCTTGGAAAGATCCAAGATCATTCATATGGTCTGCAAAGGTGCCCATATGAGTAGACTTCCAAACATGACATATTTTAGGTGTCTATAGAGATAAAATATCTCCTCTATTACTTCTAATTATTCCTCCTCTTCCTGATACTTCATCAAAATTCAATTTGACCATCTCCACATCTAGTGATTTCTAGTTTATATTCTTTGTCTTCTTTTTGTTTCTCCTATACCCAATGTCATAATTCCATTTGATGACTTGAATCCATATATCAAGGCTCTCTTCTTCAATATTAGGGATTGGATGAGTTGATAGGGTTGGTTTAGACTCCTCTATGGCTAAACAAATATTTATTTTCATGACCATTAAATTGCTTTTATTTCCTTTAAAATTTCTATTCCTTTCTAGCCATAAATTCTAAAGTATTGTATCTTTGAATGTATCCCAGATTGTCTATAATGTCTCACTTTTAAAAGTGCTATGCCATTTCTTTAACTATTTTTCAATTATACCATTCATCACCATTCACTTACCAAACATATTAAGAGTCCATTTCCATGCTTCCCAGAATATTGAATAGTATCCCAAGAGATGTTCTATACTCTCTTCCTTTTTACATAAAACATATTATGAGGGGCCATGAAAACCCCTTTTCATTAGGTTATCCTAGGATAAAATTTTCCTATGAGCTACTAGCAATGCAAACATTTTAAATTTTGGAATGATTGGGCTATCTCAAATATCTCTCCATATTCTTGGTGTATTCCTATTTCATTGGTGGTTTACATTATATTCACTTCTTGCTATGTATTCTCATAAGCTATTCAAATCACAAATTAGCTTATCCTTGGCTCCCCTCAGAATAGTCATTTTTGTTATTTTTTTTCTCAATTACCTCCTACCAATAATGTATGGTATACTTGTAAAACAACTTATTTCCATTTGTATCTTCCTTCCTTATCCTTATACATAATATATGAAACCTTATCACCATATTTATCTTGAAATAATCTCATCCATGGTTTTAAATTAAGATCTCACCACCCCATATTAGACATTTAATTAGTAGATCAATATAATTTTTTAAATTGTTCCAAAGTGCAAAACCTTATGGTAGTGAGAATGCAATAAATATTAAGCTTAGGTCCTTGGGCTCAACTTACTTAGTAGAATTCTTGTCCATTGTTTTTGACTCTTTGTACAATCTCTAATTTACTTTTCCCCTTAAAGCTAAGTTTGCATTTGTAATAACTCTTAAATAGAGACATCCCCTACTTTTATCATCACATACCTTACTCCGTTTCACCAAAGGGAATTTCCTTCTATCATGTAATCCTAACCATAAAAATGACCACATAATATAGATTAAACTTTTTTCTATTGATATTGACATAATATAGAAAGACAATATGTTGGAATGGTCTGTAATACATTTAATTAGCTACACTCTTTTTTTTTAATGATAACCATCTACCTTTTCATGTTGGTAGTTTATTCTAAACTTTACTTAATTAAATTCCACAATTCTATCCTCATTAGCCCCTCAAATAAGGGCATCCCTAGATATGTTATTGGTAAAATTACCTCCACCATTTAAAGTAATGTGCATTTCCTTACTTTGATTCTAGCTAGAGTGTTTAGGAAGTAAAGTTTGAATTTTGTCTTATTAAATTTATGCCTCGATGCTCTTTCATATTCCTTTAATAAGTTATTCAAAGCTCTGGCCTCATTTTCCCTACCCTTCAAAAAAGGGTTGTATCATCTACAAACAATTGATGGGTGATGTTGTTGATGTTATTACTAGCCTTAAGTTTGCATATTAGCCTATCTTTGAATGTCTTCTTTAAGTTCCTTCCTGATACCTCTTCCATAATAATGAATAAATATGGTGATAAAGAGTATCCCTATCTAAGACCCCTCTTGGATTTCAATGATTCTATTACTAGCCCATTGACCAACATTGAATATGATATTGTAGAGATACAAGCTCTAATCCATCTGACCTATTTCTTCCTAAATCTAATCTTTTCTAATACGTAAAAAAGAAAAACCCATTTAACCCTATCATAAGTTTTATTCATATTAAGGTTTTTTTTGGTAGGTAAATTAAATTTAATTGGGTTTTTATCAAGGGACCCAAAACCTGATTACAATACTATAGGTCAACGTTGTAGATCCTTAAGGAACAAAATAGGAGGGAGAAATAATCTCCATCCTAGCAACTAATTAGTAGGAAAGGAAGCAAAAGGAAGTCCTTCCACGAAGGAAGCGAACAAACCAGATCCTTAAAACTGCCCACCTAGAAGGTGGGACTAGCACGTGCATAAGAAAATAAACTAGGATGGAATCATCCTTACAAAAATATGACATGTGTACAAAAGATGAAAATTTTAAAACAGGACCATCCTGCCCTAAACCATACAAAGGATGAAAATTTGAAACAGGGCCATCCCATCCAAAACCATACAAAGGATGGAAAATTTGAAACATAGCCATACGATCCAAAACCATACAAAGGATGGAAAATTTGAAATAGGGCCATCCCACCCAAATCCAAAATATTAAATTTGAAATTTGAAAAAAACTGAGAAATGCAAAAAAATAAAATGTGAAAAAATCATTCCTATCCATGGGTGGCCTGGGATGCAGCTGTAGGATGCAGACCAAGAAACACCTATAGGACACAAACCAAGACATCGACTAGGATGCAATCCATGAAGCAAAAAATAGCCAGGATGTTGATCAGGATGCAAACCAGAAAGCAATGACAAGAAAGAAAACATTATGCAGTAGTAGGGCGTGGTTTAGGAAGCAACAAGAACCTAGGGATGCCATGGCACAAGCCTAAAAAGAGGAGCAATAATCCTAAGAATCTCCTCAGGCCAAGATATCCTCTTGGACATATAAGTAAACTTCAAGGAAGCCAGAAGACTCAAGTAAAAGAAGGCCCACAAAACCAAATGAAGAGCAAAGATGGGTAGGATGGTTCTAAAGATCCAAATTAGGAGGATGTAGGATAGACCACCACTACCAAAAAAAAGCATAGGTTCCCCTCCAAAGACCAAAGGATGCAGTATAGTACCTCCAACAACAAAAAAGGATCTGAAACCCTCCATACCTACAGAAGAAACACTTCAAGGAACTGAAACTTGGAAGCCAATGGATCCACTCAGCAGCATGTAAAATGCAAGGCCACCCCTGAAGCCAAGAAGAAAGAACTGAGTGTACACCAAAAATATCAGGTCCACCAACAAGAATCCCCCAAACAAGAGCCTAAAATGAAGCCCACCCAAGAATGAAAGGACCTCCAATGACCAAGGGCATCCTAGAGAGGTATCACCAAAAATGAAGTGCATGGTCCCCCCAGGACCAAAAGGATGTAGTGATGACCTCATAGGAATAACTAGATAGAAAATGAATACCCACCCACAACCTCAACACTCTAGATAAACCAAAGGAACTCAGGAATCTATCACCAAAAATAACACCAACAAAAAACCCTAAGAAAAACTTGAGGGCAACCAAGGAAGCCAACCAAGAAACCTGGAAGGAAAACCAGTAAGAACCCCAACAAGAAAGTCGGTAGAAACCCTAGTAGGAAACCCATCAAGAAACCCACTGAAGGACCTGGATAAACACCATTTTAGAAAAACATGAAAAAAACCATCAATACTATAGGGTAAGGGGTAGATAATTGGATCAAGCACGTCCCCCACAAGGAGATCATGTGCAGTAAGCCTTCCTATAGTGACGGTCCTTGGAAGAGTCCTAAAACTAGGAAAGAGCTAGGGAAGGGGGAGCAGGGAAATGGAGAAGGACCATCCTACCCAGAGTAGGAGGTCACCTATAGCTCCCCTTGATCCATGGTCAGGTGAACACATTTATTGAGTTTATGCTTTTATTCATATTAAGTTTTAAGATCATTGTGCTCTATCTTTATTGGAAGTTGTTGAATTCATTACTTCATAAGCTACTATAATACCATCCAAAATCTATCTCCTTTCACAAACCCCCCTTGCTCTTCTAAAATAATTTTGTGTAATAGTGGTATTAATCGATATTACACCACTTTGGAGATTATATTATATGTCATATTACAAATACTTAGTTGCCTAAATGAATTAAACAATTCTACATCCTTCTTTTTAGAATTTGGGTAAGATATGTTGCGTTTATTTTGTAAGGTATATACTTGTAGACACCAAAATAGCACCAATCCGATTATGTGACTGCAAACACTAATCACTTTGACACACACACAGCCCCCAGGGCAGCCCTCAGAGGTCAAACAGTGGTCCTAACCACTTTTATAGCAATTTTGTAAGGTCAAAAGGCAATTTGGCACAATCAGGCACTTTGCTCAGTATTTGTCTCACCCAGGGACGAATTCAAACTAGGATTCGTCTCACCCAGGGACAAATTCTTAATTCGTCTTTGGTCAGGACGAATTCCAGGTTCAATGGGCAAAAAGAAGAATGGCACCAAGTGGCAACCAAATACAGTCAATTGATGACTCTTTCTTCACACATGCATGTAGGTGGGCAGATGGGCCATTAGAGGACTGTCACAAGGGCATTCATGAAAGCCCAAGTCATGGAGGACTTTCCTCTCTCATGAGAATACATGACCGCCACATGGCACCTATGGCCACCACATGGCACTTATGCATGTCTCTCCAAAGAGACCCCCTGGGTCTATAAAATGGTGGACTTTTCCCACCCAAAAGAAGTAAGGAAGCATTTTCAAGCAATGAAGTGCTGCCAATTTGATACCACGCCTTTACCCTTTTGATTTGCATTTTCCACATCCTTAATCTCTTTCGCAAGAGAGGTTATTGGGTGGCTATTGGAAGTGTGAATTCGGACCCAAAAACCCAACATTTGGCCACTTTAATCCACCAATTTGCTGACAACCCCATCCTAAGAGATTTTGGGCCCATCCCAAGTGGATTGGTGCCAAAATCAAGTTCCAACGGTGGGTGACCCATGTGGGCGCCCCACACCTTTTAAGTTTCATGTTAATTGGTTCTTTTGTCATTTGTTCATATTTCATTTCTTTCTATGCTATCTAGATAGTTCATATGTTCGATTCCATAATGTTTCAATCAGATTTCATCATGTTCTCATCACTTTTGTTATCCCACTAACTTGCAGGTAGCGACACCAAATTCTCATTGATGGAGGTCAAATTGGGAGAATCCAACCATATGGGTCATCCCAAAATGCCCCCAATTAGCTAACCCCTCTATTTGCAGGTCATTTGGAGATCCCGAGGTGTGAAATTTGAGCGACAATAAATCGGCATTTTAATACAGTCGAATTCGTCCTACCCAAGGATGAATTACAGTCGGATTCGTCCTACTCGAGGAAAAATTACAGTCGAATTCGTCCTGACCAGGGACGAATTGCAGTTGAGTGCGAATTGGCCGATTGTTTCGATGGCAGTGGCCTTATGGTAATGTTTTCTGGTCTCTGTCGAGTTTGCAGGTCATTTAAAGTCATTTTGTCTATCGATTTGGCTAATCTTTTACATGAGTCTTTCATTAATTTTAGAGAACAAACGTTTCTTATTTGCAGCAGGTGCTACTAACATCTTTGTTGTTTCTTTGATCGCAGGAGGAGCAGCAGAGGTTAAGGACTCATCAACACCAGTGGCGGCAACGTCTTGGCCCGCCCATTTCAAATGTGGGCATGCGGAAGGAGGAACATTAAGTCTTGATTGTAACCAAATTCATTTAACGCTCCTAGCCCCTAAAAAGGGAGGAGGCATCTTTGTAACTAAGATCAAGAGAGTTAAATAAAAGGGCTATGATTTCTCCATTTTCTTGTATCTCATTTCAATGCGTCTCTTTCATTTCATGCATTCTACATTTCTAGGACTTAAGCGTGTTTGATTTTGAATACATCGTAATTAGTGTTTCTTTCGCCCAGAATCTTGTGCTTTCAGTGGCGATCACGGTCGGACCCTATCCCCTAGTTTTAAGATCAAGAAACTTCTCTCGAATCCACGATCTTCTGAAACATGCCAACTGGGGGTCCTTGTTCTTCCCTACTCCCATTAATAGCAACACAACGCTGTTCTTACAAGTTATATCCTGCTCAGCATTTGTTAGGGATGAACTTCAACAGGGATTGACTGTTAATACTGTCAAGGTTTTCGATCAACGGGATTGGTATTTACCCATTAGAGACTACCTCAAGTTAGGTAATCTCCCGCTTGGATTGATGCATGCCGCTAAACAAACATTCAAGCAGAAAGCGGCTAAGTATGTCTTGATAGGAGACATTTTGTATCATCGCAGCTATGAAGGGATCCTTCTTCGTTGCTTGGACCAACAAGAGTCCACTTGGGCAGTCGCCCAAGCGCATGATGGTACATGTGGTGGCCACTTCAGTGGTATGGCCATCACAAAGCGAATTCTTTGCATGTGCTATTATTGGCCATCTTTAGAGCGAGATTGTTGCGCATATGTCAAGAAGTGCGTGAAGTGTCAACATCATGCCAATTTGATGCACGTACCTTCCTAGGCCTTGCAGACAGTCCAGTCTGCTTGGCAATTTTTGTAGTGGGGCTTCGATCTAATTGGAAAGATCTCCCCTGCGTCGTCAGGCCATCACACATTTATCATAACGGCCACAGAGTATTTTACCAAGTGGGTGGAAGCAATTTCGCTGACCTCTATGATAGGACCCCGCATTGTGGAGTTCATTTTGCATAACATCATATGTCATTTTGGTATTCCATCCAAAATAATCTCGGATAATGGGCCACCATTCAAGAACAAAGACGTGCGTGCTTTGACCACAAAGTACAAAATTTAGCACAGTTTTTCGACACCCTATTATCCACAGGCAAATGGGCAAGCAGAGGCGTCAAACAAAATGCTAGTTGCCATCCTTAAAAAGACGGTCATAGACAGTCATAAGGATTGGCACATCCAAATTCCACTTGCCCTTTGGGCTTATCGCACTAGCATTCGGACGCCCATTGGGGCTACTCCGTTTTTGCTCGTGTATGGCTCCGAGGCAGTCATGCCTCTAGAGTTGGAAATTCCTTCCCTACGCATATCAATGGAAGAGTTCATCAATGATGACGCTGCATGGCAGGCCCTATTAGACCAACTTACGTTGCTTGACGAACGACGCGTTAATGCTCTTGAGCACTTACGTATCTATCAAGAGCGACTTAAGAAAGCTTACAACATGAAAGTTCACCTAAGGGACTTTCGGGTTGGTGATTTGGTTTTGAAGGAAAACCAACAGAACTCTAATTTGCCGTCCCACCTAAGGGACAAGTTCACGGAAAATTGGTTAGGTCCATATGTCATTGATAGCAAAATAGGACCCGAGACGTACCGGCTAGCCTCTCTTGATGGAATCAAGGAAACAGAACCCTTGAATATCAGTCATTTGTGACCATTCTATATCTAAGAGAGCCATATCCCAAAAAGGCTCCAAGGATTCCTGAAATCGCTTGGTCAATCCCAAAAATGCTCCAAGGATTCCTGAAATCGCTTGGTCAATCCCAAAAATGCTCCAAGGATTCCTAAAATCGCTTGGTCAATCCCAAAAAGGCTCCAAGGATTCTCGCAATCGCTTGGTCAAACCCAAAAAGCTCCAAGGATTCCCGCAATCGCTTGGTCAATCCCAAAAATGCTCCAAGGATTCCAGAAATCGCTTGGTCAAACCCAAAAATGCTCCAAGGATTCCTGAAATCGCTTGGTCAATCCCAAAAATGCTCCAAGGATTCTCGAAATCGCTTGGTCAATCCCAAAAAGCTCCAAGGATTCCCGCAATCGCTTGGTCAAACCAAAAAGCTCCAAGGATTCCCGCAATCGCTTGGTCAAACCAAAAAGCTCCAAGGATTCCCGCAATCGCTTGGTCAAACCAAAAGCTCCAAGGATTCTCGCAATCTCTTGGTCAACCCCAAAAAGCTCCAAGGATTCCCGCAATCACTTGGTCAACCCAAAAAGCTCCAAATATTCCCGCAATCGCTTGGTCAAAAGAAAAATAAAATCATCAAAAATAACAAAGATTTGCATCTCATTTCTAGGCATGCTCAAATCCATCAATACAAAGCTCTTCTCGCATCTCATTTTCATATTCACAAAAAAATCAATCCATCAAAAATACAAAAATATGTAGCTGCATTAAGCATCACAACCATACATTGCATATTTGTGGTCGTACAGGTCAAAGGCACCATAGACTGTAATCATTATGCTAGTCCATCTTGTTCCATAATTTTCCATCTTATATAAACAAACAAACAAATGCCATTTACTATTGTTTACCACAATAGAGTCAGTGGTCTTATAATGTATCAAGAGTTTTCGTCTTTCAGTCGTCATTTTACTTTCTAGCCACGTACTGTACCAAGTCAAAGAGATTTTACGAAGGTAGAGTTCTACTTGAAATACGCCTTGTTACGTAACATCCTATCACAAGCTAAAACACATAAAACAATTCCTAAGTTGTACGAACGAAAGATGAAACCTACACAGTAATCTAGGTCACCATAAGCGAAACGGTTATCTTGCTTATCCCCCTGTGTAAATGACCCAAGGAACGCTGAGAGTTGGCAAAAGGACAAGCATCCTCCCTACCCAATTCCCCAAGAATCCCAAATTTCTCTATAGTTGCAAAACATCAAAAAATTTGCAAACGTCAAAAACTCCAAAATTTGACATCCAACAGTGCACACATCAAAAGCACTTACAATAGTGACTCTTATCACTAAAATCCAAATCCCTTGCTCGAAAGAAAAATATATAAAAATAAACAGTGATTTTTATCACTACAATTGAGCAAGTATCCCAATACAATTGAAGAAAAAAAGGGAGTCGAACTTGAATCCCTGGAACTCTCAGCATTTCGAAAGGTCATGAGGTAAGCCTCAGTACCCGTTTGGTTGACAGCCTATTGGTCACTGGTGGTAAACCTCCCGCATGATGATATATCTATCACATTAACTTATGTACAGATCAATGTTTGCATGTGGATGAGCTAGCTTATGGTATCCTAGAAAACACCGCAGATTAATCTGACTAAGTACAACAAAGGAGTTAGTGGAGCTAACTAGGTGATCCTCAGTACAGGTTCGGTTGAAAGCCCATCTGGCACTGGCGGTATCCTAATAAATACCACATAAATGAACTCAATTGCACACACAGGGATGTGAAATAACTTGGTCAAAAACAAGTCCGATTCATACCTTGTTCAAAAGTCTTGTAAGATAAAGCACAATCGTGGCTAGTGAGTTAAAAACGTCGGAGTTTCAGAAAACCTTAGCTACATTTCTAAACCAAACTGCGTTACTTTTCATCCTTGCAATACCATCAAAAAATACAAAAAAAGAAAACCACATGTATACATACAAAGTCAGTTATTACAACAATGGCTTAAAAACAAAATAAACAAAGTCCTAAACAGTCTATGGTGCCCTAACCAAACATCACAAATTCCATTCATCCACTTCATTCTTGCATATCACATATAAATCAAAAACACTTGCACTCAACATAACATATGCATCCATCAAAATAAATTAACATGCATACATCCATATTCATCAACCATCATACATAAGATCAAATCATCACATATGCATCAACAAAATAAAGCAGATATATATATATATATCATCAAAAAAAATGCCCGCAGGCTACAAAACTGGTCCTCTGACCCCGCAATCACATAACAAAACCACCCAGCCTAAGGCGTCGGCCACCATGATCACGCAGGATCGGTGCGACGGGAACTACCCCCCATGGTGTGGGTCCTATGGGACCCCGCAGGGCGGCTACTGCTAGCCCCAACATCATGCCTACTGCCGCCTCCCTCATCCAATCGCCTGCGATGAGATGATGTTGACTGCTCAGTAACACTGTCCCTCGTCCGACGCGAAGATCCACCTCCCGAAGGCTCAGGTACCCGCCCCCCAAGGCGGATGATCTCCCCCTCCAAATCCATCCGATGTCGACACCACTCCGCCTCCCGCCTATGGTACATCGTGACTACATCGTCGCGCTGCGCCAGCTGCACTCGTAAGAGATCCCTCTCCCATGCAGCATCAGTATCACCCTCCTACTGGCGAGGCACCACCCGTGCACTCTCTCGCTCTGCTAGCCGAGCCCGTAGGAGATCCCTCTCCCACAGCGCATCCCCCAGCTCCTCATCTCGCCTTCGCAGTAGCTCCGCCAACCGTGCATTCTCAGTGCATACCCTAGACTCTGTGTCCTCCGCATACGTCGGAGGCGTGGGACTCTCTGGAATAGCAGCCTGCTCTGGCTCCCATTGCTCCGCCATGTCCTACATCTCCGGCTGATCCGGAGCCCCCAAATCCGCATCAACACCCTCCACCTCCACCATGTCCTCCAAAGGAGCTCCCCAATCATCCCCTGGTGCCTCAGCACCCTCCCCGCCCATCGCTGCCACCTCCGTGCCTCCCAGTGGCCCCTCTCCCCGCCATCGCCGTAGTACCCACCACTGGTCATACTCTGTAGTAGTCCCGACGTCATCCACGTCCGGGACGTCGATCGTCACATCTGAATCCTCGCCCAATGGCGCGATGACTGGTCGATCTAGAGTCCTCTCATCCCCCCGATGTCGATAGACCACGGGCTCACCAGGAAACCCCTGGCGCACCCCAAACTATCGTGTAACCCGGCTGTACGAGAAGAACTCATGCTCGGTCCCATGTCGCCCAATCAACCACCGCTCTCTGCGTACCCGTCGGAGCCACTCTCCAGCCTTCGGCCAGGCTGGACAGTCTCGATAAGGATGCCAAACCACCTCCCCGGGAGTGAGCCGAGAGAAGGTATCGGCATAGTGCCCTACGACACCTGCCCAACGTTGACTCTGTCCCTGCTCTCTGGACCGCCACCACAAAACTGCATACCCTATCTCCTTATCCTCCATCGTCGCCCGAGTCGTCCATGGTAACCCGGTTGGCCTCTCAACTGCTATGTGCTGCCAACCCCAACACTGCAATAGATAACTGCAGCTGATCCCCTTTCGCCGTCGACAGCGGACCTCATATAGCTCCCCATAGAGTTGTGCCAACAATGTCTGTCCCCATCTAAAGATAAGTGGTGCCTCTATCGGGCACTCTACCAACTGCCAAACCAAATCCAGCAGGTTCCATGGGAACCTCACACCTGAAGAGTCAGGTAATAGCATGTTGGAAATGAGGCCCATAAGGAATGCGTGCCTCACTCCCAACACCCCCCTCTCCTGCCACCATCGAACAAAAATCCCACCAACCTGACAGTCAATCTCGGCCGTCTCCACTGGGCTCTCTACGCCCAAATGCTCCCCATGGCCGAAGCATCTCGTCAATACAGTTGTCCGCTGATCACGCGGTGATGTCCTGATGGGCGATCCATCTATCGAAATCCGCAGAAGCCGATAGATATCCTCCAAGGTAACAGTCATCTCCCCTATCGGGAGATGGAAGGTGTTGGTCCGCGGATCCCAGAGATTGATCAGGGCCGTCAAATAGGCCTGATCCGCGACCACTGGCTCTAGACGAGCCACCTACTTGAGCCCAAGGGCATCAAGCCACTCCCAGTCAGCCTCAGTCAGCGCCCCACGTGCTTCAGCAAAAGCAATGGATACACGGTACCGGCTCCTAACAACCTGCAAAAGAAAACAATTCAAAAAAATATTAAAATCATGGAAAAGAACTGTACAGCAATAACATGCATATACAACATTGCCTATCAATGTACAACCAAAACAAAAAACAAACAAAAATTCAAACAAAAATAAATTTTCAGTTCTAGGGTTTCTAATCCTAACTGATTAATTTAAAACAAAAACAAACAAAAATTCAAACAAAAATTAAATTTTCAGTTCTAGGGTTTCTAATCCTAACTGATTAATTTAAAACAAAAACAAACAAAAATTCAGACAAAAATAAATTTTCAGTTCTAGGGTTTCTAATCCTAACTGATTAATTTAAAACAAAAACAAACAAAAATTACAAAAATTAAATTTTCAGTTCTAGGGTTTCTAATCCTAACTGATTAATTTAAAACAAAAACAAAAAAAATTCAAACAAAAATTAAATTTTCAGTTCTAGGGTTTCTAATCCTAACGATTAATTTAAAACAAAAACAAACAAAAAAAACAAAAATAAATTTAAGGTTTCAAAACAAAAAACAAAAAAAAACAAAATTTTACAAGGGTTCTAAATCACAACAATTCAAATAAAACGAAACAAAATTTAAAAAATTAATTTTTCAGTCTAGGGTTTCTAATCCTAACTGATTAATTTAAAAACAAAACAAAAAAATTCAAAAATACAAACATTGAGTCTTAGGGTTCACGTTCAGTTTATCCTAGGGTTTAGTTGAAGCAATAAAAATTCTTTACCTAGATTTTGCGCTACGTTTAGTTGTACACTAAGTCTTAGTTGTCTTCAATTCAGTTTCAGGGTTTAAGTTTTAAATTTTTTTGAAAAACATCATCACAAAAATAATCAAATAAAACAATTGCAATTTTAAACAAAAATAAACTCTAGGGAGCACTTACTGGTCTCGCTTCGGCTCCGCCGCTCGATCCGATTTGTGCACTCATGATGGCAGGGAAAATCTCGGTAGCGCTTCGCTTCGCAGAATTAACCTCCTCCTCCCCAGAGCTCCAAATCGCAAGAAAAATCAAATGCAAATGAGCCCAAACCCTAGTTTTGGCCCTTAAATAAGCCTTTTGAGCTTGAATTCGTCCTTCCCTGGGACGAGCGCTCTGGTTAGCGCTCGTCCCACCCAGGGATGAATTCTAAAGCTGGAATTCGTCCCACCATGGGACGAATTCAAGCCAAAAACTTCAAAAACATCAAAAAATGGACAAAAATGCACTAAAACAGATAATAAATTTGCCCGATGAGAGTGTTGTTGCACTTGACATCCCGGGCATACAAAACAGACGTTGGGGTCACAAATTGTCATTATCCTACTCCCTAAGAAGGCTATCTTAGCCGGACCGCTCCATGGGAAGACGGATTTTCGCCAATTTCAGCTCCAAAAAGCGTCGCAAAAAGGGTTACCACCCACCAAAAATAGGTCTAAATGTTGGAAAATTGCATATGCTTAACGCTAAAACCATCTAAAGGCACCCTTGCACAAGTCATCTTGGGTCAAGCGACTCGTCGCTTTTCTCACGAAGGTCATTCCCTCATCGATTCGTCGCTTGAGGGGGTAGTCACACTTAGTCACCAATCAACAAACACACACCCAATCAAGGCAATGACATGCATTCAAAGAATCATTGACAAAGACAATTACGCTCCTGCTTGGGGCAGTAAACAAGCAACAATCACAAATTGATCAAACACTTGGCATTTTGTGAATCATGAACACAAGGTTCCCCCGTGGACAAAAGGTTGCGCCCTTTGCCTATTCATGACTGATCAATGTCCAAGCTCAAGTCACACCTCACCAAAATAGGTTAATACTTGAAATCAAATTCCTTCGCTCGTCAGAAGCAAGGATTCAAGAATGCATGCCCTTTCCATACTTGGGGCATCAAAAGTTGGTTAGGTTACCGAGAAACCCTAATCATTAGTGCTTTGGTTATCTATTTTTGCTCGATGCTGCGCCATGCACAGCGCATCCCAAAAAGGGGCATCTATAGACACCAAAACAGCACCAATCCGATTATGTGACTACAAACACTGATCGCTTTGACACACACACAGCCCCCAGGGCAGCCCTCAGAGGTCAAACAGTGGTCCTAACCACTTTTATAGCAATTTTGTAAGGTCAAAAGGCAATTTGGCACATTCAGGCACTTTGCTCAGTATTCGTCTCACCCAGGGACGAATTCAAACTAGGATTCGTCTCACCCAGGGACGAATTCTTAATTCGTCTTTGGTCAGGACGAATTCCAGGTTTAACGGGCAAAAAGAAGAATGGCGCCAAGTGGCAGCCAAAGACAGTCAATTGATGACTCTTGCTTCGCACGCGCGTGTAGGTGGGCAGATGGGCCGTTAGAGGACTATCACAAGGGCATTCATGAAAGCCCAAGTCATGGAGGACTTTCCTCTCTCATGAGAAGACATGACCGCCACATGGCACCTATGACCACCACATGGCGCTTATGCATGTCTCTCCAAAGAGACCCCCTGGGTCTATAAAATGGTGGACTTTTCCCACCCAAAAGAAGAAGAAGGAAGCATTTTCAAGCAACGAAGTGCTGTCGATTTGATACCACGCCTTTACCCTTTTGATTTGCATTTTCCACATCCTTAATCTCTTTCGCAAGAGAGGTTATTGGGTGGCTATTGGAAGTGTGAATTCGGACCCAAAAACCCGACATTTGGCCACTTTAATCCACCAATTTGCTTACAACCCCATCCTAAGAGATTTTGGGCCCATCCCAAGTGGATTGGTGCCAAAATCAAGTTCCAACGGTGGGCGGCCCACTTGGGCGCCCCACACCTTTTAAGTTTCATTCTAATTGGTTCTTTTGTCATTTGTTCATCTTTCATTTCATTTTATGTTGTCTAGATAGTTCATATGTTCGATTCCATAATGTTTTAATCAGATTTCATCATGTTCTCGTCGCTTTTGTTATCCCACTAACTTGCAGGTAGCGACGCCAAATTCCCGTTGATGGAGGTCAAATTGGGAGAATCCGACCATCTGGGTCGTCCCAAAATGCCCCCAATTAGCTAACCCCTCTGTTTGCAGGTCATTTGGAGATCCCGAGGTGTGACATTTGAGCGGCATCAACTCGGCATTTTAACACAGTCGAATTCGTCCTACCCGAGGACGAATTACAATCGGATTCGTCCTACCCGAGGATGAATTACAGTCGAATTCATCCTGACCAGGGACGAATTGCAGTTGAGTGCGAATTGGCCGACTGTTTCGATGGCAGTGGCCTTCTGGTAATGTTTTCTGGTCTCTGTCGAGTTTGCAGGTCATTTAGAGTCATTTTGTCTATCGATTTGGCTAATCTTTTACATGCATCTTTCATTAATTTTAGAGAACAAACGTTTCTTATTTGCAGCAGGTGCTACTAACATCTTTGTTGTTTCTTTGATCGCAGGAGGAGCAGCAGAGGTTAAGGACTCATCAACACCAGCGGCGGCAACGTCTTGGCCCGCCCATTTCAAATGTGGGCACGCGGAAGGAGGAACATTAAGTCTTGATTGTAACCAAATTCATTTAACGCTCCTAGCCCCTGAAAAGGGAGGAGGCATCTTTGTAACCGAGATCAAGAGAGTTAAATAAAAGGGCTGTGATTTCTCCATTTTCTTGTATCTCATTTCAATGCGTCTCTTTCATTTCATGCATTCTACATTTCTAGGACTTAAGCGTGTTTGATTTTGAATACATCGCAATTAGTGTTTCCTTCGCCCGAAATCTCGTGCTTTCAATACTATTTTACCCAAAATTGTTCCATTGCCACCAATAAAGAATCCTTCACTATTTTCTAGTTATTTTAATAGAACATTGTAGAGAGTCCATCTAAACTTGAGGATTTATCCTTATCAAAAGAGAAAAGAATTGAATGAACTTATTCTAGAGTAATAGGCTCCATCAATTTGTGATTGTCTTCACTTGTTGTAACTAAAGGTACTTCTTGAAGTAGTTTATCATTAATAGCTTCAATCTCCTTTAATCCTAGAATATTCTAGTAAAAAAGGATTGTCTCCTTTCTAATTTTGCTCAAATGTTCAATCCAAATCCCTTCTATTGATCTAAGCTAATTCTAGATGTTGATCTATGTACTATTGTCATCCTATGAAAAGCTTTGTGTTTTTATCTCCTTTTAACAAGGTCTATCTCAAATGTAATCTTCTAAATTCCTCTTCCTTGCTCCAAATATTATAATATTCACTAAGAAAATCCATTTCCTCTAAGATTAGATTATTATGCTCATATTTTTGGAATTTTAAAAGTTTCTATTTTAGTTCTTTCTTCTTAAAAATATTTCCAAAAGTTTTCTTGTTCCATTATTTTTTTGCTAGAGAATAAGGGGTTGTACTCAGGTGACCCACCATTGACAAATCACAACTCTCTTCTTTAGAATTTGATAGTTTACAAATAGTTCTCATCTCAACTTAATTGCTATAGCTAGATAACTACATTTTTCATAAAATATTTGAGTTCTTTATTTTCATTTTCTAGATCTTCTTTAATTTTATGTGTGAATACAAATATTCTAGAATTCAGCATCCTTCTTAAAAATTTTCTATAAAGACATTCACAATACCAAAACTCTACCTCTCTTATCTATGCATTGCATATTAGTAGAGTAATATTTCAAAACATCACACTATCATTGTCCACTTTACCAAATTTGGATTTTTAATTTCCTTCCTACAACATAAGTCCAACCACAAAAATTGTAATAAATAATTTCTATAAAAGCACATTGATTTTGGGGTTGCACCCTAAGGGGCCTTGCAAATGGTTTGGTGCTTTAACAATCAATAAATCTGAAGGCTAAAGGAGCATGGAAGGCTAGAGGCTGAAGGAGCATGGAAGGCTAGAGGCTGAAGGAGCATGGAAGGTGAGGTTGAAGGAGAATGGAAGGCTAGAGGTTGAAGGAGCATGTAAGACTAGAGGCTTAAGGAGCATGGAAGGTAAGGCTAAAGGATCATGGAATGTTGGAGGTTGAAGGAGCATGGAAGGCTAAATGATGAGTTGATATTTGGAGTGTCAAGGCTAAAGGAGCATGGAAGGCTAGGCTGGTTGAAGGAGTATGGAAGGCGGGGATGGCTTAAGGTGCTACAGTGAAAGGTTGAGATGTTGGGTGGAAGGTTGGGATGGCTAAAGAAACGTGGAAGGTTAATAAGGCTAAAGGAGTGTGGAAGGTTGGTCCAGATGAAGGAGCTGCAATGGAAGGTTGGGATGCTGAGTGGAAGGCTGGGAAGGCTAAAGAAGCATGGAAGGCTGCTTATAATGAGAAAAACAATATTGTAAAGTGCGAAGGATTAGGATTTGTTCCTTAAAAACATCTCATATTTTAAGAGCCATATCTTCACAAAGAGTTATCCTATTCAATTAATTCTTGGACCAAATTATGCATAATTTGAATAGATTTAAAATGAGTGGTCATATACAAAATCTAAGAAATATTGAGGGAGATGCAACCCTATGAAGTTAACCATTCAGAAAAAGGGTAGTGATGATTTTTCAAGTTGCAAAAAATAAAATTGGAAAGTGTGAAGGATTAGGGTTTTTTTTTGAAAAGTATCTCATCTTTTAGAAGCTATATCTTCATGAAGAGTTATCTAATTCAGCTTATTCTTAGACCAACATGTGTAAACTTTGAAAAGATTTAAAATGAGTGTCATATGTAAAAATTTAAGCAATATTGAGGGAGATACAACCCTATGAAGTCAACCATGTGAAACAAGGGAGTGATGATTTTTCAAGTTGCAAAAAATGAGCTTTAATATTTCATCTTATGCAATTTTGAAGTCAGTTTGAAGCCAATCCGAATTTATAAAAAATTATGCAAAGTTGTTATTTTTCAAGCATTTGGGAATTCCATATTTGACATAATTTCTTTTTTTCAAGCTCTGTATTTCATTTTCAAGTAGTAAATTTACTTCTCTTTATGAAAATCAATTTCATTAAAGAGGGTAATTTATACAATATTGAAAGACTATTATTTTTTAAAGCAATAAATTTTCTCCTTTATGAAAATTATAATTTCATTAAAGAGGGGTAATTTATGTGCCATTTCAAAGGCTTCTAAATTTTAAAGCTAGCCATTTCATTATTTTATTTCATGCTCTAGCAATAGCAATTTTTTTGACTTCTTTTATTTCATTTTTTAACCCTTCTTTTTGTAGATTGTTTTTAAACTTTGGCAATTAAAATAAAATTGAAAAAAATTAAAATTTTAGAAATAAAAGCACAGGTCCCTAGAATGAGCTTCAATATTTCATCTTATACAATTTTGAAGTCATTTTGAAGCCAATCTAAATTTATAAAAATTATTTAAAGTTACTATTTTTTAGGCAATTTATAATTCCAAATTTGACATAATTTCACTTTTCAAGCTTTATATTTTATTTTTCAAGCAATAAATTGACTTTTCTTTATGAAAATCAATTTCATTAAAAGGTGTAATTTATATGCCATTCAATAGGCCATTATTTACAAAGCAATAAATTAAATTCTCTTTGATTTTTACATTTCTATGGAAGCTCAAAAACCCCCCTCCATGTTCATTCGATTGGATTTGTACAAAGCATATGATAGGGTGGATTGGCACTTTCTCATCCATGTGATAAATTTTTCAAATCAACTCCAAAATCATTTCTGCAAGCATAGATATCTACTATATCTATCATAAAAAATATTAGTACATCACATCATCAAATTTTTGGTACATGTGATTTGGATGATAGAGCTCTAACTCTCCTTAGGAGCCCCATAGTCACTTGACTCTCCTAACCTAGGCCAACTAAAAAAGCATCCCCCACCCATCCTAAGTGATCCCTCCAATAGCACCATGTAACCTGCTCTGTTTGGAAGTCATCAATGACCCTTTATTGTACCATCAATACCATATGTTTTTTTTTTCATGGAGTGAATTTATCGCTTTAAAAAATAATAGCTTTTCAATGTCGTATAAATTACCCTCTTTAATAAAATTGATTTTCATAAAAAGAAGTAAATTTACTACTTGAAAATGAAATGCAAAGCTTGAAATTTTTTTTATGTCAAATCTAGAATTCCCAAATGCCTAAAAAACAAATTTGCATATTTTTTTATGAATTCGGATTGGCTTCAAAATGACTTCAAAATTGCATAAGATGAAACATTAAAGCTCATTCTAGGGCTTCGTGCATTTATTTTTGGGTTTTAATTTTTTTCAATTTTTATTTTAATTGTCAAAAATTAAATAAAAATACAAAAGAGAAGGGTTAGAAAAATAAAACTATTCTTTCCAGTGGCCGAAGTTGGCAGTGCTTGCGCCAACACTGTTTGAGAAGGATTTTTCTTTTGATTTTTAGCGGTCTTCAAAGGCTCTTGCAGTAGGTCCACTTGTCCAGGTAATTGTAGTGCATCAAAGCCTATATGATGCACTACAATTGTCTTTGCAGACCGCTAAATATCAAAAGAAAAATCCTTCTCAAACAGTGTTGACGCAAGCACTACCAACTTCGGCCACTGGAAAGAATAGTTTTATTTTTCTAACCCTTCTCTTTTGTATTTTTTTTAATTTCTACAATTAAAATAAAAATTGAAAAAAAATCAAAACCCAAAAATAAATGCACGGAGCCCTAGAATGAACTTTAATATTTGATCTTATGCAATTTTGAAGTCATTTTGAAGCCAACCCAAATTCATAAAAAATTATGCAAAGTTGTTTTTTAGGCATTTGGGAATTCTAGATTTGACATAATTTCTTTTTTTCAAGCTTTGCATTTCATTTTCAAGTAGTAAATTTACTTCTTTTTATGAAAATCAATTTTATTAAAGAGGGTAATTTATACGACATTGAAAGGCTATTATTTTTTAAAGCGATAAATTCACTCCATGAAATTATAATTTCATTAAAAGGGGGCAATTTATGTGTCATTTAAAAGGCTTTTGAATTTTAAAGCTAGCCATAGCCATTTCATTATTTTATTTCATGCTCTAGCAATAGCAATTTGTTTGACTTCTTTTATTTCATTTTTTTAACCCTTCTTTTTGTAGATTTTTTTAAACTTCGGTAATTAAAATAAAATAAAATAAAAATTTAAAATTTAAAAATAAATACATGGGTCCCTAGAATGAGCTTCAATATTTCATATTATGCAATTTCAAAGTTATTTTGAAGCCAACATAAATTTATAAAAATTATTTAAAGTTGTTGTTTTTCAAGTATTTTATAATTCCAGATTTGGCATAATTTCACTTTTCAAGCTTTATACTTTATTTTTCAAGCAATAAATTGAATTTCCTTTATGAAAATTAATTTCATTAAAAGGTGTAATTTATATGGCATTCAATAGGCCATTATTTACAAAGCAATAAATTAAATTCTCTTTGTTTTTTTTTTTAAATTAAGGTTAGGGTTTCAGATCAAGCATCTTATGTTAATTACCCAAATAATTAAGAAACACACAAAGTAAATAATATTTCCTTTTTATTTCATTTTATTTTATTTTTCTAACCCTTCTCTTTTGTAGTTTTTGGCAATTAAAATAAAATTAAAATTAAAACCTAAAAATAAATGCACGGAAGCGGCTGGTCAGAAGATCAATTACACCAAAAGTAAACTCTACTTCATCAACACCCCCACTAGAAGGTATGTCAAGATTACAAGCATCTTGGGGTGCACCATTGCTAACTTCCCAACTACCTATCTGAGCCTTCCAATGTTCAAGGGAAGACCACTTAAAGGTATGTGGAACAATGTCACAGAAAAGATACACAAGAAGCTGGTAGGATGGAAAGGGGTCCTCCTTTCTAGCACAGGCAAAGCAACATTGGTAAATTCAGTCCTCCAAAGTATTCCCACCTAATTTATTTTGGCCTTCAAAATCCCTATTGTGGTGGGAGAAGCCATCGAGAAACTACAAAAGCATTTCTTGTGGTCTGGGATTAATAATCAAAGAAATTTCCACCTAGTAGCCTAGGACAAAATTTGCACCCCTAAAGATAGGGGCTTGGGACTACACCATATAAACATCACAAATCAGGCCCTTCTGGCCAAGCAGGCATGCAAGGTGGTCACTAATGCCAACCTAGAGTGGGTATCAATTATCAAAAGAAAATACCTACAACACCACTCATTCCTATACATGGAGACTCCTCGTAATGGCTCCCACTTCCAGAAATCCATTAGCTACACCCTACAACTTTTACATCAGGTATCTTGGTGGCAGTTGGGAGATGGTAAGTCTATTGATTTCTGGAAAGATACATGGGCCAGAAAAGACCTCCTCATCAATGATGTTGATCTAACTTCAATCAAACATCTCATTGATAGTAAGTACGGGTTCCAGGTTTCTAATTTCATCACCTTTGATCAGGGAATCTAAAAATGGAAGCAGGTACAATTCAAAATTAAGAATGATACTATCAACAAAGGTCTAGCAACTCTTTAGGATATTTTTAGAGTGAATTTCATCCTGCAAAACTAAAAGAATAGATGTTAAATATTGCACCTAAAAACCCCCCAAAAAATATATTTTTTATTGAGATTATAATTTTATCCTTTTGATTTCTTATAGTGGCCAAGGAAAGGCACTAAAAGAAAAGGATATAAGAATTTTTAGAGGGTTACACATTTATACAATGAACATAAGTATAATTCTCGCTCGAGAAAAAAATTAAAACCCTAAGATTTAAAAATTAAAGTAAATATAACATTATTTTACCAAGGATTTTAAAAAAGAGATGTCACGAGAGAAGAGGTAGTGAGGTAATATTTTAAAGCCTTCAAAGGCTATGCACTTCACTGTACCAAGGAATGATTAACTCAAAAGAAGAAAAAAATATTAAAATTTATACCTGATTTAATGAGAGACTCCAAAAGAGACATCAAGGGGCAATGAGGAAGATTTGAAAGCTTTCAAATGATTCAAAATTTTAGGGGTTTGGTGCACATGGAAGACGTTAGGGAGGTGCACCACAATTCTAGCTGCTATCGAATATGATAGGGAGGTGCACCAGAATACCAGTTGCTATCGAAGACTTCAGGTTTTGGCGCACATAGAAGACATTAGGGATGGTGCTATACAGAGAGGCTCCCAAAAAGATGTCAATGATTGCACCACTTTCTGTCAAAGATATTAGGTTTTGGCACACACGAAATATGTTAGGGATGGCGCTATGTAGAGAGGCTCTCGAAAGACCATCAATGAATGCACCACCAACTTTTGAAAGCGTAGTGAAGGCTACGAAAGACCTTATTGAAGGCACCACATCATATACTATCAATCTTAATGCTCTATATTGAAGAACCACTATGCAAATACAGGTAAAAAAAGTATTTTGAGTATTCACAGAGGAGAATAATATTTTAAGCATTGACTTGATGAATATATAAAAAAACAACCAAAACTCTTCTCTAAAGCACTCAGGGATGAAAAAGAGGAGAAGCTTCGAGATAACTTGAGATGGAAAATCTAATCTTTCGATCGTTGAGATTGAACTAGAAAATGCCCGTTGAGAAGACGAAAGTCTCATACATTGCACGTCATTTAAAATCGTTGGCAAAAATACATCTTATAAATAATTAATGGAATTTGGTGTTTTTTTTAAATAACCAAATGTCCACTTAATTTGGATGCAAGAAATGTTGCATTTATTTGTTAAATATTTCATGAAGTTAAAATATTTTCCAACATAAAAAAACCAACGATATAATTGATCACCAAATACTATATGCCTTTCAAACTTTGTCTCCACTATAGAATGAAACATAGTGATGGCTAAAAAGGATCCAAAGCAAACACGCATTCATGGATTAATGTTGCCAGTGATGGCTATAAGGACCCAAGAAAGCAAGCGTTCATTAGGAGAGAGTAGAACAAATAGGCATACGAGAAGAACACTAAAATATGGAAGGCAATTATAAATTTCAAAATCTATATATTTTGCAGTGTAAGAGTAGCAATTTTAATATTTTTTGAAAAACAATTGAGGAGAATATTTGCATAATATGGTAAAATAAATCTAGATAAACTATTTAGATATTACCATAAACAAATTTCTCTAAAAAAATTGTAGATATAAAGTGAGCAATCTACAATAGATATAAAAAGCTCTTTTCTTTAAAAAAAAAACAAAAGATAAGAGATAATAAACCATTTTGTGAAACTACCTTCAAGAGAGAATGCCTAGCAAAATCTATCCTACTCTGGTACCATGTTAGAATTTCCCAAGAGTAGAACTAAAAATCATTACAAGATTTGAAGTAACAAAATATAACTGATTGATTTATTCCATGGATCAACTTTGTATAAATAGCAAAGTTGATCATTGAGAGTCGTTGGATTACAACAACTCATTAAATTTGATCTAGAATATACTGAGAGTTCACCTGACTCATGGAGGAATGGAAAATCAAGTATGTCTATCCTAGTAGAATTTAAGATAATAATTACTTATTCTAAAAAATTTTATTACTAGCCCATTGACCAACATTGAATATGATATTGTAGAGATAAAAGCTCTAAACCATATGACCTATTTCTTCCTAAATTCAATATTTTATAATACTGCAAAAAGAAAAACACATTTAACCCTATCATAAGTTTTATTCATATTAAGTTTTTTTTGGTAGGTAAATTAAATTTAATTGGGTTTTTATCAAGGGACCCAAAACCTGATTACAACACTAGCGATCAACACTGTAGATCCTTAAGGAATAAAATTGAAGAGAGAAACTGTCTCCATCCTAACAACTAATCAATAGGAAAGGAAACAAAAGGAAATCCTTCCATGAAGGAAGCAAACAAACCAGATCCTTAAAACCACCCACCTAGAAGGTGGGACCAGTACGTGCATAAGAAAATAAACTAGGATGTAATCATCCTTACAAAAACATGACATGTGTACAGAAGATAGAAAATTTAAAACAGGACCATCCCGTCCTAAACCATACAAAGGATGAAAATTTGAAACAGGGCCATCCCGCCCAAAACCATACAAAGGATGAAAATTTGAAACAGGACCATCCCGTCCAAAACCATACAAAGGATGGAAAATTTGAAATAGGGCCATCCCATCCAAAACCATATAAAGGATGGAAAATTTGAAATAGGGTCATCTCGTACAAAACCAAAATATTAAAGTGGTTTAGTAATCAGTCTTTGATTGTGGAGCCAAGCTAGTGAATTTTGAAACAATGAATCATTTTTTCTAAAGCTACACATGAACACGTCATATTAAGGGGAATACCTTAAAATCTTGAAGGATGAAGTCATTTTGGTTTGCAAATTAAGGTAAAAATCCAATATGCTCATTTCTAGATTCAAATACGTTTAATCCATGTGGTAAATAAACTTTTGCAAAGCCATTAGAAAAAAAATGACAAGGAAAATACGTTAAATTCAGTCACCAGGTTTGGATAAACTCTATTGGGGCTATAGACGTTTGACTGGCAATAGGGCTCTATCTATACAAGGGTAATTTAGATAAACTCTACTGGGGCTATAGATGTCTAACTGGTAGTAGAGCTCTATCTATAAAAAAATATTTTTATGAGCAATATTCTTCATAGCCTAAATGCAAATCAGGTGATGGAATCCGGATGGTCTTCAAGATTACAAAATGAAATCACTTTCACACACTAAGTTAAAGCAAAAGGCTAATGTGTTTTTATTTGAAGCTATCTAATCCCATTTTCTCTGAATTTTTCTAGATAGCATATATTTCTCTAATATTTGTTTCTTTGGTTTTCAGAATTGGGTTCTTCATCTGAAATGCTCAAGAGCATTTCCTAGCAGAGTTGCCATTTGTTGTGGCCATTGCACAACTAGCCCCAAAATTGGGGATCCACCTTTTTATTTTTCAGTTTTTGGATGTTAGGGAAAATTTTGGTTTAGGTTGCAATATATGTTCCAAGGTTTGGGTGTGGATTATTGTCTCCTTTTAGTTTCTTTTAAGTTGTCTAGTGTGTTGATTAGCTTCTTTCTTGTTTTTATTATTTTGGTTAATTTTAATGTTTTGAATTAAACCAATTCAAACATTTGAAATTAATTAAATCAAATTTAAAATAAAATTAAAAAAAGTAAAATAAAAAATAATAAAATAATAAATAAATAAAAATAAAAATAAAAAGAGAAAAGATAAAAAAATAAATAAATAATAATCATGAAAATAAAATAAAAATAAAACAATCAAAATAAAACCATCAATGTGTTTTTTTTGGAAAGTTAATTTAATTTCATTAATGGTTTTGTTTTGGGAAAAGTTTAATTTAATTTTATTTTTAGTTTTGTTTTAATTAAATTTTATTAATAGTTTTATTTTGGAAAGTTTAATTCATGTGTTTGTCTTTATTGCAGGTTACTATTAAAAAAAAAAAAAAAGTGGAAACACTCAAGAAGAGAAAATGTCACGTATCATGCCAATGGAAAAGAAAATGTTGGAAAGTCAAAAGTTGGAAAAAGAAACAAATAGCCAAATGTTGGAAATTTTAAGAAAAAAAAACGTTGGAAAGCCAAGAGTTAGAAAAAGAAAATGTTGGAAAGCCAAGAGTTGGAAAAAGAAATGAATAGCCAATGTTGGAAATCTTTAAAAACCCATTGAAGCTCATAAACAAGGGTTGGATTTTTCTTGGAAGAAAGCCACACCGTTGGACCAGTTTTCCCCACATGATGCCAATTTTGGGCATGGTTTTCTGCACTTGTAGTTGAATTTTGAAGATATTTTTACTGCAATATATTGGAGATACATCAAGTTTTATGCATGTTAATGGTTGGCTTGTTGTTATTTTTGATATATTGCACCATTTCCTTTGAATATTGCACCGCATTAGTTGTTTGATTGCGTGAATTTGGGTCACACTAATGTTGGTTTTTGTGTAGAATACTAATGCTTACAGGGTCTGTGGAGAAATTTTGAGTTGCAGCACTTCTTTTATTTCATTTTTATTTTATTTTTCTAACCCTTCTCTTTTGTAGTTTTTTTTTAATTTTTGACAATTAAAATAAAAATCGAAAAAAAATTAAAACCTAAAAATAAATGCATGGAGTCCTAGAATGAGCTTCAATATTTCATCTTATGCAATTTTGAAGTCAGTTTGAAGCCAATCCAAATTTATAAAAAATTATGCAAAGTTGTTATTTTTCAGGCATTTGGGAATTCTAGATTTGACATAATTTCTTTTTTTCAAGCTTTGCATTTCATTTTCAAGTAGTAAATTTACTTCTCTTTATGAAAATCAATTTCATTAAAGAGGGTAATTTATACGGCATTGAAAGGCTATTATTTTTTAAAGCGATAAATTCGCTCCTTTATGAAAATTATAATTTCATTAAAGGGGGTAATTTATGTGCCATTTCAAAGGCTTCTGAATTTTAAAGCTAGTCATTTCATTATTTTATTTCATGCTCTAGCAATAGCAATTTGTTTGACTTCTTTTATTTCATTTTTTTTAACCCTTCTTTTTGTAGATTTTTTAAACTTCGACAATTAAAATAAAATAAAAAAATTAAAACTTCAAAAATAAATGCATGGGTCCCTAGAATGAGCTTCAATATTTCATCTTATGCAATTTTGAAGTCATTTTGAAGCCAATCTGAATTTATAAAAATTATTTAAAGTTGTTTTTCAAGCATTTTATAATTTTAGATTTGACATAATTTCATTTTTCAAGCTTTATATTTTATTTTTCAAGCAATAAATTGACTTTCCTTTATGAAAATCAATTTCATTAAAGGGGATAATTTATATGGCATTCAATAGGCCATTATTTACAAAGCAATAAATTAAATTCTCTTTATGAAAATCAATTTCATAGAAGAGGGTTATTTATTTGGCACATCAAAGGCTTTTGAATTCTAAAGTTAGTCACTTCATTATTTTATTTCATGCACAAAGAAATAATTAAATGAATCCAATCTTCATTTCACACTCGCATATAAAGATATTTTAATCTTCTATTTTAATATTCAAAGCAAGGTTTAAAGAAGCTAAAATTTTTTTTAAATCTACTTACGAAAAAGAAGATAAAATCTACCTAAAATCCTTAAAGATAAAATGAACTAAGGCTTTACATCGTGGTCATATGAGGATCAATTCACATCTTCATTTCTTTTAAGTTTCATGAACAATTAATAGCACAACACAATAAAATAACACCAACACAGACCCCTTGTTAATAGTTACTTGCAAATCACTAAGGTATTCCTAGCACTCACTTGATATATCTTCACAAGATTACAAGCACACATAAGTAAAAGGAACCTTGGAGAAATTTCATATTTCTTTGCAAGAGAGGGTTTTCTAATCAAAACCCTGACTATGGTGGGGATTTTGCAATAGGGAAAAATATCCACTCAACAAAATTGGTGCTAGAAGGAGGGCCTGAATTAGTTTACTTTATTGCTATTTAGATGCTAAATTGTTCATGTTTACTTGAAAGAATTATTTGAAAGTATTGGTCTTGACTAACGAGGTTTTGTTGTCTTGTGATCACTTTCATTGATTCAAATATTTTCTAATTGATGATGCATTAATGCTAACCTTTTTGTAAATTTGAGAATGTTCCTTAATGTCATGGTTTAATTGATGCATATCTTTTGGTTGATGCTAACATGATGATTTATATGTTAAACATTTGAGAATTGTTAGTCATTTCATGCTTCTTTGCAAGATATTTTTCTTTGACTAACAAAATTGGTATTAAAGTTGTATTCTTTAAGGTCCACTAATGGCATTCCTTGCTTCTTTGATGGTAGGTTGTCCTTTAAATGTACCTAGGTCTTCACATCATATGCCTACAGATATTTGGGATCATCTACCTCATTTTAGGCATGATGGAATAGAATTGGTTGAGGAACATATTCAGGCATACAAGAACACTTTAATTCAATGGCAAATTATGCATGAAGATGTTGCTTGTTATTCATTTTCATCTACATTAGATGAATTGGCTTATGATTGGTACCTTAGTTTACCTATAGGTTCTATCACTTCTTGGGCTCAACTAGAAGCAACTTTTCTTAGGTATTTTGGAAAACCAGTTGACCCAATCCTTATGTATAATCAATTTATCACTACTCATAAAGGACCAAATGAATCTTTGGAGTTGTTCACTAAAAGGTTCCATGGGTTATATACTCAATTGGTGGTACCCTATGTTCCTCTAGAGGGAGTTGCTATCCAAGTGTATTTCAATGCTATTGATCCACTAATTTCTATGTATTTGTGAGGGATGCCTCAAATCACATCTTTATCCCAAGCTTATACTCAAGCAATGGCAATTGAACAACAATTGAGTTATCAAAATTGTGACGTGGATTTTGGATCATATAATTCTCAATCATCTAATACCTCCCCTACCCACCCAACAATTTGTGCACCTCAACCTACCATTCAAAATCAACCATCATTCTGGAATGTAAATCAATTTCAAGATACTCATCTTGATCATATTTCGAATGATGGTCCTAAGATAAATTTCAATGATTTTCACAATAATATGATTTTAGGCAAGGGAGGAGTCCTAGATCTAACTAGTATTGAAACATGTGATAGGTCGAGAACCCTTGACTCACCAAAAGATGAATTTTCTAAAATTGAGGAGGATGAATCTGAGGAAGATGAATTTCTTGAAATTGAGTCCTCAAAGGTGGATAAAGGAGAAGAAAAGGAATTGATCACTGAATTTGAAGATCATACCAAAGATACAAAAGAGTTTCATCCCATGAATTTAGATGATAATTTTTATAATGGTTGGGGAAGATATGAAGAATCATTGGCCTTTCACACCCCTATGGATGAAATTTCTATTGACATGTAGGATACTAAAAACTTGGGTATAAATTCTCATGATTGTCTTGAAGATTCTAAGGAAGAAATATCATGGATGGTTAACAAGGAATGGGAACCAAATGATAAAAATATTGTAAATGTTGCTTTATTCGAAGCAACTCAAGCGATTGATCATGGATATTTGTTATTTGACACATCATTTGATCAACAAAAGTTATGTTTTGAAAAGGATGGACATGCTTTTGATTGGGTTCCTAATTTTGACATTTTTTATGAATGGGTCATGGATGAAAATGAAGGACTACAAGATGATGAAGATGATAAAGACTATGAAGAAGAAGAAATTGCAAATCTTCACCAAGCCTTGGTAAATGAAAATGCACAAAATGTAGAAGCTCACGTTTTATGTTCAACCATGCAAACTCCAGGTGAAAGCTTACCTAATTGTCTATGGGATTCAAATGCTATTTATGATGAAATGCCATTGGAGGTGAATGAAGAACTAGAGTTGATTTCTACTCACACCACTAATGATATTGCTTTGTTGAATGAAAGAGAAGTTGATGTGCTTAAATTGTTGAATCAAGTTCATCAACAATTAACAATCGAATCTAGGATAAAAGCTTATAATGATCCTTATTTAGTAAATATCCTAGATGCTTGTAAATTGTTACATAAGCATGATTGGTCTAAGGATGTGGAAAATGAATTGGCTTTAAAATTTATAGAAATAGGCTCCTACTTGCAAAATATCATATTTGAAAAGGAAAGCCTAATTCTAAAACATGAATTGAATTGTGAAATTTGCATTCTAAGTAATAGACAAGAAAGAATTGAAGATCAATTATTGTCTAATCAATTTGATGATTTGAAACTCCACTATGGGATTACTAATGGAACTAAATTAAATTGGTGGGGTGAGAGAGGTAAGATGAAAATTGTTGCATTATGTGGCCTAATCTTACTATCGTTGGATTCCTGCAAAGCTTGGCATGCATATCATGTTATATGTCTTTTAAAATATGTTAATCATGTTTGGGATCCAGGGAAGTGATAGCTCAAATTTTTGCATCACATTGTACATAGTGTATATTATTGTATATAGTTTTCATTTTCATGGCTTTGTTTAGCTTTGATGTTTTGTGCTTTGTCCTTATATTTTGATTTTGTTTTTCTTTCTTGTTAGTTTGCATTAGGTTAGGTTTTGGTTTATGTTTTTAATTGTGTTTTGGGTTGGTCCCTCTATTTGAGGTGATGTTTTGTGGTAGCTACTAATGGCCTCTTGATCATTTTTGCATTCCTTTGTCATGTAGGGTGAATTGCCTATTTTGGAATCATGTAGATCAAGGAAAAGGGGATGAAGTGGTTTAGTAATCAATCTTTGATTGTGGGGTCAAGATAGTGAATTTTGGAACAATGAATCATTTTTCTAAAGCTACACATGAACACATCATATTAAGGGGCATACCTTGAAATATTGAAGGATGAAGTCATTTTGGTTTGCAAATTAAGGCAAAAATCCAATACGCTCATTTCTAGATTCAAATACTTTTAACCCATGTGGTGCATAAACTTTTGCAAAGCCATTAAAAAAAAAAAAGGTAAGCAAAGGAAAACACACTAAAATCAATCACCAGGTTTGGATAAACTCTACCGGGGCTATAGACACCTGACTAGCAGTAGGGCTCTATCTGGACCAAGCTTGTTAAAAAAAAAAAGAGGCTTTACAAAATATCAATTAAACACAAGGGTAATTTAGATAAACTCTACTGGGGCTATAGACGCCTGATTGGTAGTAGGGCTCTGTCTATAAAAAAATATTTTTATGAGCAATATTCTTCATAGCCTAAATGCAAATCAGGTGATGGAATCCAGATGGTCTTCAAGAATGCAAAATGAAATCACTTTCACACACTAAGCTAAAGCAAAGGGTTCATGTGTTTTTATTTGAAGCTATCTAACCCCATTTTCTCTGAATGTTGCTAGATAGCATATATTTCTCTAATATTTGTTTCTTTGGTTTTCAGAATTGGGTTCTTCATCTAAAATGCTTAGGAGCATTTCCTAGTAGAGTCGCCATTTGTTGTGGTCATTGCACAACTAGCCCCAAAATTGGGGACCCACCTTTTTATTTTTTATTTTTGGATGTTAGGAGAAATTTTGGTTTAGGTTGCAATATATGTTCCAAGGTTTGGGTGTGGATTATTGTCTCCTTTTAGTTTCTTTTAAGTTGTCTAGTGTGTTGATTAGCTTCTTTCTTGTTTTTATTATTTTGGTTAATTTTAATGTTTTGAATTAAACCAATTCAAACATTTGAAATTAATTAAATCAAATTTAAAATAAAAATAATAAAAAAAAAAAGTAAAAATAATAAATAAATAAAATAAATAAAAAATAAAAATAATAATCATGAAAATAAAATAAAAATTAAACAATCAAAATAAAACCATCAATGTGTTTTTTTTGGAAAGTTAATTTAATTTCATTAATGGTTTTGTTTTGGGAAAAGTTTAATTTAATTTTATTTTTAGTTTTGTTTTAATTAAATTTTATTAATAGTTTTATTTTGGAAAGTTTAATTCATGTGTTTGTCTTTATTGTAGGTTACTATTAAAAAAAGGAAAAGAAAAAAAAAATGGTAGAAGAGAAAATGTCACGTATCATGCCAATGGAAAAGAAAATATTGGAAAGTCAAAAGTTGGAAAAAGAAACAAATAGCCAAATGTTGGAAATTTTAAGAAAAAAGAAAATGTTGGAAAGCCAAGAGTTGGAAAAATAAAGCATTGGAAAGCCAAGAGTTGGAAAAATAAATGAATAGCCAATGTTGGAAATATTTAAAACC
>JAQPPZ010011455.1:0-47355 GCA_028583015.1 Wollemia nobilis
TATTTAAATTATAGCATCGACATCAAAGGAAAAATATCCAAGATAGTCTGCATGGAGGCACCAAGATATGAGTAAGGGGGAGAGCTTCAAGTGAAGAGGAAAGCTTCAAGTCAGGGGGAGCAAAACTTCAAAGAGATTGATTTCAGTTTTGGCTCTTGAAGATGTGTTTTTAGTAAAGGGTTGCCATCAATGACAAAGGGGGAGATTGTTGGCAACACCTTCTCCTCTTTCTTGATGCTGAGTTTCTTCACCTTTGTTTTTGTCATTGAAAGGACATTTGGTAGCAAAGTGTCCAATGCCTCCACATCTGAAACATTTAAGAGGTAGCATTCCTTTGTATTTTCCTTTTCCTTTCTTCAGCCTTTCTTACAAAATTTGCTTCCATTATATCTCGAATCATTTTCTTCTTCGTATTCATGTTTTGTGCTTTTGCCTTTTTGAGCTTTGAAGGTCGCTTCTCTATCTCGTAGGATTAGACTTTTCTATTCTCATTTCAAAAGCGACCAAGGACCCATGCATCTCATCCATACTAAAATGATTTAAGTCTTTGGCTTCTTCTATGGCGGAGACTTTAGAATAAAATCTAGGAGGAAGTGATCTCAATACCTTTTTCACAATAGCAGCATCGGTTAATTCTTCGCCAAAACCTCTGATTGAATTTGTGATCCCATTGAATCTTTGCATGAAAGTCTCTATGTTCTCATCATTGTCCATTTTTAAAGATTCGTATTGAGCTCAGTGTGCTTGAAGTTTAGCCTCCCTGATCCTATCATCTCCTTCATGAATTTTCTCTAGTTTATCCCAGATCTCTTTTGCTGATTCACAACTTATGACTTTGACTAGCTCACCGTCAATTAGTCCACACATAATAGCATTTATTGCTTTTGAATCATATTCAAATGCCTTTTTACCTGTAGTGTCTGTTGGAGCGGTGGCAGGAGCTTTGTAACCATTGACTACCGCACCCCAGATGTCAAAGCCCAACGCACTGAGATAAGTCTGCATTCTAATTTTCCGTAACGCATAGTTTGTCCCATCAAACATTGGCGCTTTGTTTGAAGAGAATCCTTCACCACTTGCCATTGTGTAAATTCCAAGATCACCTTAGCTGTTTAAGCCTCTTCAGGAACCTGGCTCTGATACCAATTTTTATAATCACAATGACACTGAGAGGGGGGGTGAATCAGTGTGTTCTTTAAAAACTTAAAAGCAATTTAGACTTTTAAATAAATAGCAACAGATTAAAATATAAATAATAAAAGTACTATTGGTCCGGCTTTCATACGCACCCCCACGAAAGGATGGGCAGGAAGCCCCGGAGACACCCACGGGACGAATCCCACTCACTTTAGGATCTAGCTGGTTATCCAAGGTGCGAGTTACAGAGTTGGGTCGAATGGCTATTCACTCTTTTCCACTTCTGGAATAGATTTCAATATGGACTGCTCTGTTACCTTACAGGGGGTTCTTGAACTTGTTCAGTAGTTGTCACTTGTTTATCAGATTTAACTTGAATTCTTGATCTAGCTCTCATGGGTCAGCAGATTTAAATAAAAGACAAATAAAGAAAATAAAAATGGATCATTCACCGAAAACAAAGAGAGGGTAGGGTAGGGCAGAAAGAGAAGTTTATCAAACATCAAGCTGTAAAACCCTAAACTATCAATCTTATCTATGCTATCAGCTTCACAACGAGAACAAATCAAAGAAGAAAGTGTCCGGTCGAGTCTAAGATCACTTTCAACTAAGAGCACAAGGCGAGTGAAACAGATCTAGCAAAAAATTATAAATCCAAGGGCAGCTGGTTAAAACTGGTATCTTTCACCGGCAGACCTAGCTCACACAGGTGAAGACAGAGCAATTAGAACAAACTTAACCTCAAATCTGTAATTTCCCCTAGCGAGACAAGAGAACAAGCGAAGCCTAACGACATATTTAAACTTGATAATGGCGGATTTACAGACATATATCTAACAAACTTTAATGGAACGGATAACAAAAGAAGATACACTTATCACACTCTGCCAAAGATTAGGCTCCTGGCCATGCTATCACAGAAAAGCTAAAGCACATCAACTCCAAGTCCAGAAACAAAGGATTTCACAAAATTTGCAAGAAATTGCTTATAAGCCTTTTATTTCTAAGTCTCCGCCTCCCGCAATTACATTGAGAAGAAGTATTTATAGACTCGGGACGGACCATGATCTTTTCAGAAATATCTTCTTCTTTAACTGCAAATCTTATCATTTCTAAACCCTAGGACCCGGGTTTTACAATAAAAATCCATTTAAAATCAAAGTCCAGATAGAACTTAACCCTTCGGCAAATCAGTGGAGTCAGCTGCCATAAATGGAGAAGATAAAATCTAAAGCCACTTGCATTCATCCGCAGCTGCAAATAAATGCCTCCATTAATTTCTGTTGGTGAGCCGGATGAGTCACCACTTCTCCATCAATTTGATCTCCGTAAAGCCATCCCTGAGTTGAAATTGTCTTCATGCTATTAATTCTGCAATAAATTTGTCATTGAATGCCTTCACCGGCATCTTCTCCTCTAGCATGGCGGTCCTCGATCAAATCCACACTTTAACTTTGCCTTTATGGCCTTTCTCGGTTGTCCCGTAAGTGCCAGATGGAATCCTGCATGAAAGACAAAAGATGAGTTATATTAGCACTTTAATTAACATTAAATCTAAAGGTTAAAATAGATAAAATCAGGCTAAATACCCTAAAGCAAGCTTGCATGTCGGCCTTTGTTTGTCTGCCTCACGCTTTGACACGTGTCGCTACCCCAGGATGCCTTCTGTTTCCCGTTGGAATGCACTTCTGGTCATTGTGCAACTTTCTCTCTCCTATCGCGATTCTGCGACATGTCGCGATTTCGTGACATGTCGCGAAATCGCGACGTCCCCAGCGCATCGGCAACTTCTTCCCCTGTCGGCCGCGAAAACGCGACATGTCGCGATTTCGTGACATGTCGCGAAATCGTGCCTCCTGCCAGCTGTCGCACAACTTTTTCAAGCATGTCGCGATTTTGAGACATGTTAGCGACGCGCTGCACCTTTTGTACTTAAGCGTTTTTCCATCAACAACCCACGAAAATAGAACACGTCGCGATATCGCGACAGTTCCCGTAGCTGCATGCATTGACCGCGTTGACCGTGATTTTGCGACACATTTGCGACTTAGCCGATTTTCATTCTGTAGCCCACTTTCTCTCTCCTATCGTGAAAATGCGACATGTCACGATTTCGTGACATGTCGCAAAATCTGCCCTTCCGTACGTTTTCTTTCTCTCTCCTCGGCGACGCGATTTTGCGACACTTTCCAAAAATGGAAATGTCGCGATATCGCGACACTTCCAAAAATGGAAAGTGTCGCGATTTCGCTACACAAAAATGACTTAGCTGCTTTTTGATTTACCTGTCGCGATATCGTGACATTTCCGAAAATGGAAGTGTCGCGATATCGTGACACTACCAAAAATGGAAAGTTTGATTTTTCATGAATTTATGCAACTATTTTTTGGATTTTTCTCGATACCGGTGCAAGATTTTATTTGTGCATGAATGATTCTAGCATGTAAAAAGTGAATTCTTGGATAACACATACTGGAATGCAAGAAAAAGCACAACTTTAAAAAGGAGGCAAGCAAATTTGGATTTAAAACCTGAAAATTATCAAGAGGGTCCCTACTGCAAAAATGGAAGTTCAGGGCTTTCTAAGGATGGAATCTCATTTTTCAGTGGGGGTGTGTTGCTTCTCAACAAATGGCGATATCTGCGGGTAAAATAGTAGCACTATTTTAGAACCCAAGACTCTGGTTTCAAAACAAAAAGACCATGCATCATGCCTTGCCACAGACATTCTTCACAATAAATTGACTGCTAACTGCTAGCTGTTAAAATTTCCCAAGGACATACTAGGCTGGATTACTTCAAGGAAGATTTCTGATGTGCAATTACAAAGGGTATAAAACTTTCTTCAAGGATGACTGGATTGAATGATGAACTTTGGACTGATCAACTTTTCTAGATTGTAAAAGGGGAAACCGAGTAGAGCTCTGTTTACTAGTTTAGCCTTTTACAGCCTAGACAGAGTTACCCTTTAGATTTACACGACCCAAATTTACAACTGTAGGGCAGAATCTATAATTCAGTAAAAATATCTTTGGAAGTATTGGCTGCCTCTTTTGATCATATAACTCTTTTCTTTTTTTTTTTTTTTATCTCTCTTCTTTTTGAAATATATCACTATCTGGAAGACCTTAGAGAAATTACAATTTTCTTTTAACATTTGATCAATCTGGAACTGTTTCAGTCTAGGCATTGATAGCCTCTGGTGATACCCAAATAATTGCATGAATCATAGTCCCCTCTCATAACCAGCTTTTCTTGGATTCCCCGGGAGTTCCTCCAACAAAACAACATAGCAGTTTTTCTATTATTAAAACAACTATGGCAAGTAAGACACAAGATCCAATCATCTCTCTACCTTTGTCCTGAATAACAAAATAGTTCTACGATTCAGTGTAAGCAGACTATCTCAATTAGAATAATGAACAGAATGGGCATTGGATTGTGGATTGATCAGCTCAGAATAAAACAATTTTAGCAGGCTGACTTTTCATTGATTGCTCAGGCAGAGGTTAAAGGACAGAATATTAAGAGCTGAAGGACTTTGTACAGGCTTTCAAGGACAGACACAGGCTTTAAAGCAAAACAAAATAAAACGTACGACAAACAAAAAAAAAAAAAAAAAAAACAAAAAAAAAAAAAACAAAAAACAGACAAAAAGAAAAAAAAAAAAAAAAAAACAATAAAAAAACAAACTAAAAAACAACAAAGCAACTAAAAACGACAAAAAGCAAACCAACAACACGAAATAAACTAAAGCACTTACACAAAGAAAAAGAAGCAATAAAGAACTAAAGCAAATAAAACTGAAACAAAAGACTGTACAGACTTAAACAGCAAGCTGACATAAAAAGACAAAGAAAGGAAATAAAAAGCACTGACAAAAGAAATAAACTGCACAAGCTAAAACTGTACAGACAAAGAAATAAAACTGAAAAACTTCAAAGCTTACTTACAATGTATACATATGTTACAACTTCCCTTCATACTCAAAAAATGCAGCAGTTGGGAAAGCAGAGAAATGGTGCCTTAAAAATTTTTGACCATGTGCAAGTAATTTAGAAAAATTACCTTTCAGGTCCTGTTGACGAAATGCACTCCAGACTATGCTTCAAAAATTTGCTATCTGGGAAAGACTTGTGTTTACTGTCTTCCTTGTCCCATTTGAAAAACAAATCTGCAACTCCTTCAAATTAAACAAATCATATAATAACAAATCATATGATAACATGTTTATGCTTCTACTTGAAGGGTTTGCAGAATTCTTTCAAAAGGACTGAATGTAAAAACCCCCAGGATCAAATACCTTAAAATCTTGACAGACCCAGACCACCACATCTGAATCAGTGAAAACTTGAATGTTTTTCACATTTTTATCCAAAGCAAACTTTAAACCTAAAATCAGAGCTTCATACTCTGCTAAATTATTAGTACATGGGAACTGCAGGCGGTAAGACATAAAAAATGTCTGACTTTGAGGTCCTTTGAGGACTCGCCCTGTTCCAGAACCCTGCTTACATCTGGCTCCATCCACATGAAGTGTCCAAACTTCATTAGTATGTACAGGATGAGCTTTGTTAAATTTATTATTGTGCCCAGTTGTTAAATTGTAGACTCCAATGTCTACTTCTGCAACATTGACAGTTTCATTTGCAGCATTGTACTCTGTAATGGTGTGCTTGTACCTGGGTTCTCTGTCAACCCGCAATTGATTGGCCACACCCTTCCATGGCAACCACATGTGTGAAAAGTCTATTGCCAGATATCCATTTAGAGACTTAGACCAATCCCTACTCAACAGCATTCCATACCCCACTGGGATATCCACAACTTGGATTTCGATCTTATGTTGAGCCCTTGGCTCAGATGCCAATTGAATGTGAATGTTTTGCAGCTCTCCCACAACCTTAACTTCTGACTTGTCCAATTGGACAACTCTCCTCTCAGACTTCATTGGGGTCAGCCCCAACTGTTGAAAAATTGCCAGTGGCATGACATTAGCAGATGCACCTGAATCTACCAAACAATTATGTAAATTCTTCCCAAAAATTTTGACAGTCAGTAAAAATGGGGGAACTTCTGTCTTTTCCTTGTACATGGCCAGATTGGCATTGGCTATTTTCTTCCCTTTATCCACAGGTTTAGCAGCAGGGCCAGAGTATGTCTTTATCAGATTGTCTCTCTGCTCTGAAATCTGTGCCAACTCATGCAAAGTAATGTTAGCCTTAATCTTTTTCATATCCTCCACTATGTTATATCCTTTGTTAAGTGGAGGAATAGCAACATCTGGTACTCTTTGAGCTCCTCCCTTTGGTGGGGGTGGATTATTGCTTGGAGAGGGGTCAGGAGGAATATTGTGAGAGTTGTCAGGAGGAGTTGATGTGGTATTAGGCTCAGGATTCCTGTTTCTCAGGTTGTAATTATCTCTTCTGTACTGCTGGAAAGCCTGTACTTCATCCATGGGCATTTCAACTACATTCTCAGATTCATCCGGGAAAGAGAAAGAATCCAGGACCATAGCTGCACTGTGGCCAGATGAACTTGGGCCATCAGCAGTTCTTTGATTTTCAGGGGAGATCAGATCACCAGACAAGGCTTCAAATGCATTGCAAAATTCCAGACAGTCTAACTCTCCATGCTGAGAAGTGGCATGAATTCTACACCAGTTGGGTAGGGCCAAATCACAAATGTTCACATCATGAGCTTTACCCTTGTAATCTTTATTAGGTTCATATGGGGGCCTGTTAAATCTGTTTGGTTGATATGAATATCTGTTGGGATTGTCTCCAGTAGAAGTTTGCCTTTTAAAACTCAAAAAATCATTGGCCAGCTTTTGAACAATCTTTGAGACTTCTTCAATCCTAGCATTGTCAGCTTCTTTCACAGGGTTCTGTACATTCTCAACCGGTGCAGCAGCCACTGGTGCTGCTGATGGTAAAGTCTGACAAACTGGCAGCATCATCTGATGTGGGATAGGATTGAATATAGGAGCAGGCTGTGTGATCAAAGGAGTTTGCTGAAGATTTAAAGGCTGGGGTCCCAACTGTCTTTCCAGGATTAAAGCTTCTTTATAAGCTTCTGTCAAGTTGGTAACAGTGGCATCCCTCTTCAAGAAGACAGAGGTCATTGGGTCTAGAGAGTTCCTGAAAATCTCTAATGCCAGGTCAGCATTCGGTACATAATAGCCAGTGAGTCTACCATAAGCTTTCTGGAATCTGACATTATAGGATCTAATAGACTCATTCAGTTCTCTTTTGATGCTAGAAAACTGCTGATATAAAATGCTGGGATCTATCACTTCTCCGAACTGTGACACAAAAACTTTTTCTAAATCATTCCAACTGGTGATGGAATCATTGGTAAGATTTAGAAACCAATCATAAGCTCCCTCCTGGAGAGTAAACGGGAAGAGTCTGCAGGCAACATCCTCATGTTGTACATTTAATAACTTCAGTGCATTCTTGAATGCAACTAAGTGTTCCTCTGCAGTTCTTGTCCCATCATGTTTATACCTAGGGAGGTATCTTTCTGGATTTCTGGGCAAGTCATGGGCTATACCCGGAATGTTCAAAGCTGTGGAGCCCAACCAATTTGCCATAGCTAATGGATTGACAGGGATATTCTGAGCTCTGGTTGGAGTGACTATCAATGGTGATAAAACTGTCTGTGATAGAGATGTGGCCCTTATGTGGCTACTTCTTCTCGGAGTTTCTAATTCGGGGACAAGGAGCTCTCCGGCTCCGGGGTGGGACCTTGTTACCACGTATGTAGAATCCAGTTTTCACAAGCACTTATAACTTTGCAGTTCTCAACAGGTTCTGTATTTGGCAATTTAAAACACTCACGACAATTTACAAAACTATCTTGACAATTTACAAACCACGAAGTTCAATGTGGGTCCTTACAAATGTTGTTGTTATGCCCTTACAATACTTGAACTGAGGTTCACCCTCCCCTCCTTCTAGCGCCAATTAGGTGTTGGTCCGGCTTTCATACGCACCCCGCGAAAGGATGGGCGAGGAAGCCCCGGAGACACCCACGGGACGGATCCCACTCACTTTAGGATCTAGCTGGTTATCCAAGGTGCGAGTTACAGAGTTGGGTCGAATGGCTATTCACTCTTTTCCACTTCTGGAATAGATTTCAATATGGACTGCTCTGTTACCTTACAGGGGGTTCCTGAACTTGTTCAGTAGTTGCAAAAGTTGTTTATCAGATTTAACTTGAATTCTTGATCTAGCTCTCATGGGTCAGCAGATTTAAATAAAAGACAAATAAAGAAAATAAAAATGGATCATTCACCGAAAACAAAGAGAGGGTAGGGTAGGGCAGAAAGAGAAGTTTATCAAACATCAACTGTAAAACCCTAAACTATCAATCTTATCTATGCTATCAGCTTCACAACAGAACAAATCAAAGAAGAAAGTGTCCAGTCAGTCTAAGATCACTTTCAACTAAGAGCACAAGGCAGAGTGAAACAGATCTAGCAGAAAATTATAAATCCAAGGGCAGCTGGTTAAAACTGGTATCTTTCACCGATAGCCTAGCTCACACAGTGAAGACAGAGCAATTAGAACAAACTTAACCTCAAATCTGTAATTTCCCCTAGCAGACAAGAGAACAACTGAAGCCTAACAACATATTTAAACTTGATAATGGCAGATTCACAACATATATCTAACAAACTTTAATGGAACGGATAACAAAAGAAGATACACTTATCACACTCTGCAAAAGATTAGGCTCCTGGCCATGCTATCACAGAAAAGCTAAAGCACATCAACTCCAAGTCCAGAAACAAAGGATTTCACAAGATTTGCAAGAAATTGCTTATAAGCCTTTTATTTCTAAGTCTCCGCCTCCCGCAATTACATTGAGAAGAAGTATTTATAGACTCAGGACAGACCCTGATCTTTTCAGAAATATCTTCTTCTTTAACTGCAAATCTTATCATTTCTAAACCCTAGGACCCGGGTTTTACAATAAAAATCCATTTAAAATCAAAGTCCAGATAGAACTTAACCCTTCGGCAAATCAGTGCGAGTCAGCTGCCATAAATGGAGAAGATAAAATCTAAAGCCACTTGCATTCATCCGCAGCTGCAAATAAATGCCTCCATTAATTTCTGCTGGTGAGCCGGATGAGTCACCACTTCTCCATCAATTTGATCTCCGTAAAGCCATCCCTGAGTTGAAATTGTCTTCATGCTATTAATTCTGCAATAAATTTGTCATTGAATGCCCTCACCGGCATCTTCTCCTCTAGCATGGCGGTCCTCGATCAAATCTGCACTTTAACTTTGACTTTATGGCCTTTCTCGGTTGTCCCGCAAGTGCCAGATGGAATCCTGCATGAAAGACAAAAAGATTATATTAGCACTTTAATAAACATTAAATCCAAGCTTTAAAGGTTAAAACAGATTAAATCAGGCTAAAAACCCTAAAGCAAGCTTGCATGTCGGCTTCTGTTTGTCTGCCTCACGCTTTGACACGTGTCGCTACCCCAGGATGCCTTCTGTTTCCCGCTGGAATGCACTTCAGGTTCATTTGAGGACTTTCTCTCTCCTATCGCGATTCTGCGACATGTCACGATTTCGTGACATGTCGCGAAATCGTGACGTCCCCAGCGCATCGGCAACTTCTTCCCCTGTCGGCCGCGAAAACGTGACATGTCACGATTTCGTGACATGTCGCGAAATCGCGCCTTCTGCTAGCTGTCGCACAACTTTTTCAAGCATGTCACGATTTTGAGACATGTTAGCGACGCGCTGCACCTTTTGACTTAGGCTTTTTCCATCAACAACCCGCAAATAGAACACGTCGCGATATCGCGACGTTCCCGTAGTCGCATGCGTTGACCGCGTTGACCGCGATTTTGCGACACATTTGCGACTTAGCCGATTTTCATTCTGCAGCCCACTTTCTCTCTCCTATCGTGAAAATGCGACATGTCACGATTTCGCGACATGTCGCAAAATCGCGCCCTTCCGTACGTTTTCTTTCTCTCTCCTCCGTCGGCAGCGATTTTGCGACACTTTCCAAAAATGGAAATGTCGCGATATCGCGACACTTCCAAAAATGGAAAGTGTCGCGATTTCGCTACACAAAAATGACTTAGCTGCTTTTTGATTTACCTGTCGCGATTTCGCGACATTTCCGAAAATGGAAGTGTCGCGATATCGCGACACTACCAAAAATGGAAAGTTTGATTTTTCATGAATTTATGCAACTGTTTTCTGGATTTTTCTCGGTACCGGTGCAAGATTTTATTTGTGCATGAATGATTCTAGCATGTAAAAAGTGAATTCTTGGATAACACAAACTGGAATGCAAGAAAAAGCACAACTTTAAAAAGGAGGCAAGCAAATTTGGATTTAAAACCTGAAAATTATCAAGAGGGTCCCTGCTGCAAAAATGGAAGTTCAGGGCTTTCTAAGGATGGAATCTCATTTTTCAGTGGGGGTGTGTTGCTTCTCAACAAATGGCGATATCTACGGGTAAAATAGTAGCACTATTTTAGAACCCAAGACTCGGGTTTCAAAACAAAAAGACCATGCATCATGCCTTGCCACGGACATTCTTCACAATAAATTGACCGCTAACCGCTAGTCGTTAAAATTTCCCAAGGACATACTAGGCTGGATTACTTCAAGGAAGATTTCTGATGTGCAATTACAAAGGGTATAAAACTTTCTTCAAGGATGACCGAATTGAATGATAACTTTGGACTGATCAACTTTTCTAGATTGTAAAAGGGGAAACCGAGTAGAGCTCTGTTTACTAGTTTAGCCTTTTACAGCCTAGACAGAGTTACCCTTTAGATTTACACGACCCAAATTTACAACTGTAGGGCAGAATCTATAATTCAGTAAAAATATCTTTGGAAGTATTGGCTGCCTCTTTTGATCATATAACTCTTTTTTTTTTTTTTTTATCTCTCTTCTTTTTGAAATATATCAATATCTGGAAGACCTTAGAGAAATCACAATTTTCTTTTAACATTTGATCAATCTGAAACTGTTTCAGTCTAGGCACTGATAGCCTCTAGTGACACCCAAATAATTACATGAACCATAGTCCCCTCTCATAACCAAACTTTTCTTGGATTCCCCGGAGTTCCTCCAACTAAACAGCATAGCAGTTTTTCTATCATTAAAACAACTGTGGCAAGTAAGACACAAGATCCAATCATCTCTCTACCTTTGTCCTGAATAACAAAATAGTTCTACTGTTCAGTGTAAGCAGACTATCTCAATTAGAATAATGAACAGAATGGGGTACTGGATTGTGGATTTATCAGCTCAGAATAAAACAATTTTAGCAGGTCGACTTTTCATTGATTGCTCAGGCAGAGGTTAAAGGACAGAATTTTAAGAGCTGAAGGACTTTGTACAGGCTTCCAAGGACAAACAGGCCTCTAAAGCAAAAAAAAATAAAACTGTACATACTAAAGCACAGAATCTAACAAAAACCAAAAAAAAAACAAAACAAAGACTAAACAAAAGAAAAGGAGAACAATAAAGAACAAACTAAAAGAACACAAAGCAACTAAAACGAAAGAAAGTAAACCTGCAACAAGACCGAAATAAACTAAAGCAATAGACAACAAAGAAAAAGAACTGCAATAAAGAACTAAAGCAAATAAAACTGAAACAAAAGACTGTACAGACTTAAACAACAAGCTGACATAAAAAGACAAAGAAAGGAAATAAAAAGCACTGACAAAAGAAATAAACTGCACAAGCTAAAACTGTACAGACAAAGAAATAAAACTGAAAAACTTCAAAGCTTACTTACAATGTATACATATGTTACAACTTCCCTTCATACTCAAAAAATGCAGCAGTTGGGAAAGCAGAGAAATGGTGCCTTAAAAATTTTTTGACCATGTGCAAGTAATTTAGAAAAATTACCTTTCGTGTCCCGTTGACGAAATGCACTCCGCACTCGTGCTTCAAAAATTTGCTATCCTGGGAAAGACTTGTGTTTATCGTCTTCCCCGTCCCATTTGAAAAACAAATCCGCAACTCCTTCAAATTAAACAAATCATATAATAACAAATCATATGATAACATGTTTATGCTTCTACTTGAAGGGTTTGCAGAATTCTTTCAAAAGGACTCGAATGTAAAAACCCCCAGGATCAAATACCTTAAAATCTTGACAGACCTGCACCACCACATCTCGAATCGCTGAAAACTTGAATGTTTTTCACATTTTTATCCAAAGCAAACTTTAAACCTAAAATCGGAGCTTCATACTCGCTAAATTATTAGTACATGGGAACTCGCAGCGGTAAGACATAAAAAATGTCCGACTTTGAGGCCCTTTGAGGACTGCCCCTGTTCCAGAACCCTGCTTACATCTGGCTCCATCCACATGAAGTGTCCAAACTTCATTAGTATGTACAGGATGAGCTTTGTTAAATTTATTATTGTGCCCAGCTTGTTAAATTGTAGACTCCAATGTCTACTTCTGCAACATTGACAGTTTCATTTGCAGCATTGTACTCGTAATGGTGTGCTTGTACCGGGTTCTCTCGTCAACCCGCAATTGATTGGCCACACCCTTCCATGGCAACCACATGTGTGAAAAGTCTCGTTGCCGGATATCCATTTAGAGACTTAGACCAATCCCTACTCAACAACATTCCATACCCCACTCGGGATATCCACAACTTGGATTTCGATCTTATGTTGAGCCCTTGGCTCGGATGCCAATTGAATGTGAATGTTTTGCAGCTCTCCCACAACCTTAACTTCTGACTTGTCCAATTGGACAACTCTCCTCTCAGACTTCATTGGGGTCAGCCCCAACTGCTGACAAATTGCCAGTGGCATGACATTAGCAGATGCACCTGAATCTACCAAACAATTATGTAAATTCTTCCCAAAAATTCTGACAGTCAGTAAAAATGGGGGAACTTCAGTCTTTTCCTTGTACATGGCCAGATTGGCATTGGCTATTTTCTTCCCTTTATCCACAGGTTTAGCAGCAGGGCCAGAGTATGTCTTTATCAGATTGTCTCTCTGCTCTGAAATCTGTGCCAACTCATGCAAAGTAATGTTAGCCTTAATATTTTTCATATCCTCCACTATGTTATATCCTTTGTTAAGTGGAGGAATAGCAACATCTGGTACTCTTTGAGCTCCTCCCTTTGGTGGAGGTGGATTATTGCTTGGAGAGGGGTCAGGAGGAATATTGTGAGAGTTGTCAGGAGGAGTTGATGTGGTATTAGGCTCAGGATTCCTGTTTCTCAGGTTGTAATTATCTCTTCATGTACTGCTGGAAAGCCTGTACCTCATCCATGGGCATTTCAACTACATTCTCGGATTCATCCGGGAAAGAGAAAGAATCCAGGACCATAGCTGCACTGTGGCCAGATGAACTTGGGCCATCAGCAGTTCTTTGATTTTCAGGGGAGATCAGATCACCAGACAAGGCTTCAAATGCATTGCAAAATTCCAGACAGTCTAACTCCCCATGCTGAGAAGTGGCATGAATTCTACACCAGTTGGGTAGGGCCAAATCACAAATGTTCACATCATGAGCTTTACCCTTGTAATCTTTATTAGGCTCATATGGGGGCCTGTTAAATCTGTTTGGCTGATATGAATATCTGTTGGGGTTGTCTCCAGTAGAAGTTTGCCTTTTAAAACTCAAAAAATCATTGGCCAGCTTTTGAACAATCTTTGAGACTTCTTCAATCCTAGCATTGTCAGCTTCTTTCACAGGGTTCTGTACATTCTCAACCGGTGCAGCAGCCACTGGTGCTGCTGATGGTAAAGTCTGACAAACTGGCAACATCATCTGATGTGGGATAGGATTGAATACAGGAGCAAGCTTGTGTGATCAAAGGAGTTTGCTGAAGATTTAGAGGCTGGGGTCCCAACTGTCTTTCCAGGATTAAAGCTTCTTTATAAGCTTCTGTCAAGTTGGTAACAGTGGCATCCCTCTTCAAGAAGACAGAGGTCATTGGGTCTAGAGAGTTCCTGAAGATCTCTAGTGCTAGGTCTGCATTAGGCACATAATACCCAGTGAGTCTACCATAAGCTTTCTGGAATCTGACATTATAGGATCTAATAGACTCATTCAGTTCTCTTTTGATGCTAGAAAACTGTTGATATAAAATGCTGGGATCTATCACTTCTCCGAACTGTGACACAAAAACTTTTTCTAAATCATTCCAACTGGTGATGGAATCATTGGTAAGATTTAGAAACCAATCATAGGCTCCCTCCTGGAGAGTAAACGGGAAGAGTCTGCAGGCAACATCCTCATGTTGTACATTTAATAACTTCAGTGCATTCTTGAATGCAACTAAGTGTTCCTCTGCAGTTCTTGTCCCATCATGTTTATACCTAGGGAGGTATCTTTCTGGATTTCTGGGCAAGTCATGGGCTATACCCGGAATGTTCAAAGCTGTGGAGCCCAACCAATTTGCCATAGCTAATGGATTGACAGGAATATTCTGAGCTCTGGTTGGAGTAACAATCAGTGGTGATAAAACTGTCTGTGATAGAGATGTGGCCCTTCTGTGGCTACTTCTTCTCGGAGTTTCTAATTCAGGGACAAGGAGCTCTCCAGCTCTGGGGTGGGACCTTGTTACCCTGTATGTAGAATCCAGTTTTCACAAGCACTTATAACTTTGCAGTTCTCAACAGGTTCTGAATTTGGAAATTTAAAACACTGCACTGACAATTTACAAAACTGTACTGACAATTTACAAAACTGTCCGGAGTTCACTGTGGGTCCTTACAAATGTTGTTGTTATGCCCTTACAATACTTGAACTGAGTTCAGCCCTTTAAAAAAAAAAAATTGCCCTCCTTCTAGCGCCAATTAGGTGTTGGTCCGGCTTTCATACGCACCCCGCGAAAGGATGGGCAGGAAGCCCCGGAGACACCCACGGGACGAATCCCACTCACTTTAGGATCTAGCTGGTTATCCAAGGTGCGAGTTACAGAGTTGGGTCGAATGGCTATTCACTCTTTTCCACTTCTGGAATAGATTTCAATATGGACTGCTCTGTTACCTTACAGGGGGTTCCTGAACTTGTTCAGTAGTTGCAAAAGTTGTTTATCATATTTAACTTGAATTCTTGATCTAGCTCTCATGGGTCAACAGATTTAAATAAAAGACAAATAAAGAAAATAAAAATGGATCATTCACCGAAAACAAAGAGAGGGTAGGGTAGGGCAGAAAGAGAAGTTTATCAGACATCAACTGTAAAACCCTAAACTATCAATCTTATCTATGCTATCAGCTTCACAACAGAACAAATCAAAGAAGAAAGTGTCCAGTCACTCTAAGATCACTTTCAACTAAGAGCACAAGGCAGAGTGAAACAGATCTAGCAAAAAATTATAAATCCAAGGGCAGCTGGTTAAAACTGGTATCTTTCACCGACAGCCTAGCTCACACAAAGAAGACAGAGCAATTAGAACAAACTTAACCTCAAATCTGTAATTTTCCCTAGCAGACAAGAGAACAACTGAAGCCTAACAACATATTTAAACTTGATAATGGCAGATTTACAGCATATATCTAACAAACTTTAATGGAACGGATAACAAAAGAAGATACACTTATCACACTCTCAAAAGATTAGGCTCCCGGCCATGCTATCACGTAAAAGCTAAAGCACATCAACTCCAAGTCCATAAACAAAGGATTTCACAAGATTTGCAAGAAATTGCTTATAAGCCTTTTATTTCTAAGTCTCCGCCTCCCGCAATTACATTGAGAAGAAGTATTTATAGACTCAGGACAGACCCCGATCTTTTCAGAAATATCTTCTTCTCTTAACTGCAAATATTATCTTTCTAAACCCTAGGACCCGGGTTTTACAATAAAAATCCATTTAAAATCAAAGTCCGGATAGAACTTAACCCTTCGGCAAATCTGGGGAGTCAACTGCCATAAATGGAGAAGATAAAATCTAAAGCCACTTGCATTCATCCGCAGCTGCAAATAAATGCCTCCATTAATTCTCGTCGGTGAGCCGGATGAGTCACCACCTCTCCATCAATTTGATCTCCGTAAAGCCATCCCCGAGTTGAAATTGTCTTCATGCTATTAATTCTCGCAATAAATTTGTCATTGAATGCCCTCACCGGCATCTTCTCCTCTAGCATGGCGGTCCTCGATCAAATTCGCACTTTAACTTTGCCTTTATGGCCTTTCTCGGGTTGTCCCGTAAGTGCCGATGGAATCCCGCATGAAAGACAAAAAGAGTTATATTAGCACTTTAATAAACATTAAACTTAAAGGTTAAAACGATTAAATCAGATTAAAAACCCTAAAGCAAGCTTGCATGTCGGCTTATGTTTGTCTGCTTCACGCTTTGACACGTGTCGCTACCCCAGGATGCCTTCTCGTTTCCCGCTGGAATGCACTTCTCGGTCACTTAGGAACTTTCTCTCTCCTATCGTGATTCTCGCGACATGTCGCGATTTCGCGACATGTCGCGAAATCGCGACGTCCCCAACGCATCGGCAACTTCTTCCCCGTCGGTCGCGAAAACGCGACATGTCGCGATTTCGCGACATGTCGCGAAATCGTGCCTCCTGCTAGCTGTCGCACAACTTTTTCAAGCATGTCGCGATTTTGAGACATGTTAGCGACGCGCTGCACCTTTTGTACTTAAGCATTTTTCCATCAACAACCCGCGAAAATAGAACACGTCGCGATATCGCGACAGTTCCCGTAGCTGCATGCGTTGACCGCGTTGACCGCGATTTTGCGACACATTTGCGACTTAGCCGATTTTCATTCTGCAGCCCACTTTCTCTCTCCTACCGTGAAAATGCGACATGTCACGATTTCGCGACATGTCGCAAAATCGTGCCCTTCCGTACGTTTTCTTTCTCTCTCCTCCGGTCGGCAGCGATTTTGCGACACTTTCCAAAAATGGAAATGTCGCGATATCGCGACACTTCCAAAAATGGAAAGTGTCGCGATTTCGCTACACAAAAATGACTTAGCTGCTTTTTGATTTACCCGTCGCGATATCGCGACATTTCCGAAAATGGAAGTGTCGCGATATCGCGACACTACCAAAAATGGAAAGTTTGATTTTTCATGAATTTATGCAACTCGTTTTCTGGATTTTCTCGGTACCGGTGCAAGATTTTATTTGTGCATGAATGATTCTAGCATGTAAAAAGTGAATTCTTGGATAACACAAACTGGAATGCAAGAAAAAGCACAACTTTAAAAAGGAGGCAAGCAAATTTGGATTTAAAACCTGAAAATTATCAAGAGGGTCCCTGCTGCAAAAATGGAAGTTCAGGGCTTTCTAAGGATGGAATCTCATTTTTCAGTGGGGGTGTGTTGCTTCTCAACAAGTAATAAGAGCATCACACATAACACGACATTTTAACGAGGTTCACCGATGTGGCTACTCCTCAAAAAGGACTGCTTGGACTACCATCCAAATCTAGTCAAATGCAAAGCTCCAACTTTACATAATCATGCACCAGCACCAACTGGTAAGAGGCACCAACCCCTAAGTTTTATCTGCTACAACGGAATGGAGCACCAACTCCAATTTTTTCAGCACCAACTGGAAAGAGGCACCAACCCCTTTTTTCAAGCTACAACTTGAAGATAATAATAAAAATTGCAGAATGTAAACTTTCACCTCAATTATCACGATCTGCTATTTTTTTGCGATCTGCTACTTGTTGGCATTCGACTGCTGCTGTGAAAAATGATTCACACTTTTTCAACCACTCCTCTATATCTCTCCGCGTTCTTTGCTGCAACTTCATAGAAATATCACTTCTACAGCCAAAACACTGTCATTTCACACTCGGAACACGACTTCTGCATACCGTGTTCTTATCTTCTCTTCGCACCACTCACACTGCTGCACCCGAACTTCATACACATATATCACATCACGCTACCCCTTTTAAACTCGAAGAACCCTTGCTTTTATAGAAGAAATTTTAGAGGCAAACCCTAGAAGAATGTTGACTGAGAAACCCTAGAATTTGTCACTACCAAACCCTAAAATCCATCGGCCCAGATTTAACTTTGTCGGCCTCAAACTCTTCTCCACCTTTGTTACCTTCCTGTAGCTTATTGCCGCGAAATAGTAACACGTCGGCCCTTTTTAATTTAATTTAATATTCTAACTTAAATTTTTAATAAAATAAAAATTTAAACTAAATATTTAAAATTAAATATCTTCAACACCGGGGCATCTTTTTCAACAAAACGAAGAGCCAACTTGGGTTTTAAGAAAAACCCATTTCAAGTCTGTTAACCACTGCATCCTTGGATCTCGACCGCTCGTGTTGACAACAATGACAATCCTTCTTGCTCAACAATCTCCCCCTTTGGAATTGTTGGCAACACCTCGTATACATTTTTGTAACTCTTCTCCCCCCTTTGTCAATAATACCAAAGGGTCGCCGCAGACTCTCCCTGTGTCAATCCTCAATCTTCTCAAGCACATTTTGACTCCCCCTGAGTCCATCCTCACACTTCTCAAGCACAATTTGACTCCCCCTGAGTCCATCCTCAAACACTCAAGTGCTCCCCCTGAGAAGGTGATCCCTGTAGCTAGTCATTTCTTAGGAAGTGTGACTACTCCTAATTTGCTTCAAAGATACTCAAATACTTCCTTGGGAAAAGGTTTTGTAAAAATGTCTGCTACCTGTTCTATAGTTGGGATATAGTCCAATCTGACTTCTCCTTCTGTAACTTTGTCTTTCAAGAAATGATACCTTATAGCAATATGCTTTGTCCGTGAGTGCATTACTGGATTCTTAGAAATGTTGATTGCACTGGTTTTGTCACACTTTACTGATATTGGTTCACTAAAATTAATACCAAGATCTTTCAAGGTCTGTTTCATCCACAAAACTTGTGTGCAACATGTTGCTGCTGCAATATACTTTGCCTCGGCTATAGATAAAGACACTGACTCTTGCTTCTTACTATGCCATGCAACCAATCTGTCCCCCAAATAGAATGCTCCTCCACTGGTACTCTTCCTGTCATCAACACATCCAGCCCAATCTGCATCTGAATATGATATAAGAGTGAAATATTTTCCTCTTGGATACCACAATCCATACTCCATGGTGCCTTTGAGATACCGAAAAATCCTTTTAACTGCTGTTACATGAGTCTCTTTGGGACTGGCCTAAAATCTGGCTACCATGCACACTGCCTACAAAATATCAGGTCTGGTTATAGTTAAATATAGTAAGCTTCCTATCATTGATCTATACATGGTTTGATCTACAGTGGAGATTTGTCTTCTTTACTTAACTTACAGCCTGTTGTCATGGGAGTACTGACTGGCTTACTATCCTCCATAGTGAACTTCTTTAACATCTCTTTCACATATTTGATTTGGGAAATGAATATATATTTCTCATTCTGATTAACCTGTAGTCCCAAAAAATAAGACAGTTCACCAATCATTGACATTTCAAATTCATTTTGCATCTTGTTTGCTAGGTCTTTACAAGATTCATCTTTGTTGCTACCAAATATGATGTCATCCACATAGACAACAAGAACAATGAGATGCCCATCTTCTATTTTCACATACAGATTGCTGTCCACTAAACCTTTCTTGAATCCCTGTTGAGAGAGATAATTATCTAGCCTAGCATACCATGCCCGTGGTGCTTGTTTTAATCCATACAAGTGCCTTCTTTAATCTGCAGACAAGGTTAGGATCTTCACTGATTTGAAAGCCATCTGGTTGTTTAATATAGACTTCTTCTTCAAGTTTCCCATTTAAAAATGCAGATTTAACATCCATCTGATAAACTCTGAAGTTCTTATAAACTGTTAGTGCCAAAAACATCCTAATAGCTTCTAATCTAGCTACTGGTGTGAAAGTCTCTTCAAAGTCAATCCCTTCGACCTGTGCATAGCCTTTGCAAACCAGTCTTGCTTTATTTCTAATGACCTGACCGTTTTCATTTAACTTGTTGCGAAATATCCATTTAGTGCCGATTACATTCTTGTTTGCAGGTCTAGGTACTAACTCCCAAGTTCTGTTCTTTTCAATCTAATCTAACTCTTCATTTATTGCCTTCATCCAGCTGTCATCTTTGCTTGCTTCATCTATGTTTTTGGGCTCAATGCTGGATAAAAGAGAGTAATTACTTATTACTTTCTTTCTTGTCTGAATGCCAGCTGTGGGATCTCCAATTATTTGGTTTCTAGGATGATTTTTCTGCCAATTGCCCATTTTGAATTTTCTATTTTCTTGTACCTCTGAGCCATCCGATAAGTTATCTACATCAGCCGTATCTGTATTTTCTATGTCATGTACTTCATCTCCTTCAATGACTTCTTTGTAGATTGGATAGTTTTCTTGAAAATTAACTATTTGTTTCCTCCCTTCATCGAATTTAACGTCTGCACTGTCCACAATTTTTTTGAGTCTCTTGTTGTAACATTTGTAAGCTTTGCTGTGTGGAGAATAACCAACAAACACACCTTCATCTCCTCTATCTTCAAACTTTCCAAGATTGTCATCTATTTTTCTGATGTAGCACTTGCAACCAAATACTTTGAGATGTTTTGTCGTTGCTTTCCTACCAAACCATAGCTCATACGGAGTTTTGCATTCATGAGTTCTTAACATATACCTGTTCTGAATGTATATTGTTGTGTGAACTGCTTCTTTCCATAATCTATCTGCTATTTTTCTTTCTGCCAGCATGGTGCGTGCCATTTCCTGAATTGTTCTATTTTTCCTCTCTCGCTACACCATTCTCGCTGAGGAGTTCTGGCTGCTGAATATTGTCTCCTGATGCCATATTTTTCACAGTATTCTAAAAATTCATTCGAAATAAATTCTCCTCCTCTGTCTGACCATAAGCATTTAATCCTTTTTCCCTATTTCATTCTCTACCAGCTGTCTGAAAGTTCTGAACATTTCAAAGGCTTCTGATTTATCTTTTAAGAAGAATATCCAAGTCATTTTGGAAAAATCATCAATGCACAGCATAAAGTACTTGTCACCGTTTATGCTTTGAGTCCTCATGGGTCCGCATAAGTCTGTGTGAATAAGTTCCAAAGATATACAAAAATGTATACAGGTGTTGCCAACAATTCCAAAGGGGGATATTGTTGAGCAAGAAGGATTGTCATTGTTGTCAACACAGGCAGTCAGATCCAAGGATGCAGTGGATAACAGACTTGAAATGGGTTTTTCTTAAAACCCAAGTTGGCTCTTCGTTTTGTTGAAAAAGATGCCCCTGGCTCTTCGTTTTGTTGAAAAAGATGCCCCAGTGTTGAAGATATTTAATTTTAAATATTTAGTTTAAATTTTTATTTTATTAAAAATTTAAATTAGAATATTAAATTAAATTAAAAAGGGCCGACGTGTTACTATTTCGTGGCAATAAGCTACAGGAAGGTAACGAAGGTGGAGAAGAGTTTGAGGCCGACAAAGTTAAATTTGGGTCGACGAATTTTAGGGTTTGGCAGCTGACAAATTCTAGGGTTTCTCAGTCAACGTTCTTCTAGGGTTTGCCTCTAAAATTTCTTCTATAAAAGCAAGGGTTATTTGAGTTTAAAAGGGGTAGCGTGATGTGATATATGTGTATGAAGTTCAGGTGCAGCAGTGTGAGTGGTGCGAAGAGAATATAAGAACGCGGTATGCAGAAGTCGTGTTTCGAGTGTGAAATGACAAGCAGTGTGCTGGCTGTAGAAGTGATATTTCTGTGAAGTTGCAGCAGAGAACACGGAGAGATATAGAGGAGTGGTTGAAAAAGTGTGAATCATTTTTCACAGCAGCAGTCGAATGCCGACAAGCAGCAGATCGCAGAAAAACAACAGATCGTGATAATTGAGGTGAAAGTTTACATTCTGCAATTTTTATTATTATCTTCAAGTTGTAGCTTGAAAAAGGGGTTGGTGCCTCTTTCCAGTTGGTGCTGGAAAAATTGGAGTTGGTGCTCCATTCTGTTGTAGCAGATAAAACTTAGGGGTTGGTGCCTCTTACCAGTTGGTGCTGGTGAATGATTATGTAAAGTTGGAGCTTTGCATTTGACTGGATTTGGATGGTAGTCCAAGCAGTCCTTTTGAGGAGTAGCCACATCGGTGAACCTCGTTAAAATGTCGTGTTATGTGTGATGCTCTTAGTACTTTTATTAATTCTATTTTAATCTGTTGCTGTTTATTTAAAAGTCTAAATTGCTTTTAAGTTTTTAAAGAACACACTGATTCACCCCCCCTCTCAGTGTCATTGTGATTATAACAAGGAGGAGGACACACACACACACACACACACACACACACATATATATGCCCAAAGTCTCGATTTATTTTCCTAAATGCTTGATTTGAAATTTGGATTTGAATGGTAAAATAGCCTACGCATCGTGTGTCGAAGTGTGTGTGAAAAGGGTTTTAAAAGGCTTAAAATTTTCACATTCATTGAAGAGACTATTGTGGAGTAAAGCCAAATGTATAGGCCTTCTTGGACTAGTGGTTCATGCGTTGTGTGTGAAGTAGGAGGTCCTACGTTCGATTCTTACCATAGATTTTTTTCTATGTTAAAACATGTGAAGCACGTTTTATTTTCAAAGGGCGCATATATTCATGACATAAGGTTTTTTTGTGTGCTCCTTTTGAGCACGTGAGAGTGTATGGCACAATGACAAGTTGGATGTGGTTAAGGCACTGAACAAGAAGGATCATGAGATCAAATCCCATCAAGGACAGAGGTAAGTTAATAATTTTTAGATATATTTTATTTTTCTAAAGTTGCCCTAGGAGGAATAAGGGTTATGATGCATGTTTAAAAAAGGAGAGATTTTTGGTGATTTATTGTTTTAGAAGTACATCATATTATATATCATTGGAAATATAATTTCGAGGGCTATTTGATTAACTTACTTAGAGGGAGAAATAAGGTGTGTGTAAAGAGAAATTTATAATTTTGTAAAGAGGTTCAAAAGTGAATGTTGCTTTATTCTTTTTCAAAAGAGATCAATTCATTTATGAAGTGACATGGTGTATGTTATTGAGTAGGAGTAATAAGGTGTTATTTGGATGTTATTGTTGTGTTATTAATCAATATCTCTAACCCTTGTTGAAATTTGAAAAATAAAGTGTGTTGAGTGAGACAGATTTTGTGGACAACCAAAAGGCTTCTTCATATTCATAAAAGGTATGGGCACATTATCCTATTGATTTTTTATGGTGGTTGATTTCTGAAATATCAATGGAGAGAAAAGGATTAATTGTGGTTTCCTTTTCGAAAGTAGTTGGTTGAATGCTTCAAGGTTTTCTGCGTTGAGAGTTGCTATTAAACCTTGTTTTATAAGCATTGTTGTTGAAGCCATTAGTTGTGTGAAAAACCTGAGACTAAACTTGAAAAGAACATGAGTATCATTGTTATGTAAAGAATGTTTTATTAGCATTGTTTTTGAAGCCCATTGGTTATGCAAAGAACTTGAACTTAAAAAGAACATGAGTATCATTGTTATGTGATATTTGTGGTTGAGCATTGTTGGAAATATTTGAGTTGGTTGATACATGCTTGGACTAGGGTTTGTAAGAAAGAGTTGTTATTTGTGGTATTTGGTTGAGAAGAGTTGTTTGAGCCTAGTCAAGTAATTGTGTGAAGTGGTTGTTAAAGTTCCATGAAACAAACTATTTTATATCTTGGATTTGAGTTGAGATTGATATTTGAGGATAGAACATATTGAGTCTCTAACAATTCTCTTTATGCTTCTATAAGATTGATTTGATTTGAGATTGAGATTTGAGGATAGAACATATTGAGTCTCTAACAATTCTCTTTATGCTTCTATGAGATTGAATTATTGAGCAAGTTCTTGGTGAGCTTACTAGTGCATATTTGGGCAAGTTCTTGGTGATATTGCTAGTGCAGATTTGGGCAAGTTCTTGGTGAGCTTGCTAGTGCATATTTGGAAAAGTTATTGGTGAGTTTGCTTAAGAAGATTTGGACAAGTTCTATGTGAGCTTGTTGAGCATATTTGACAAGTTCTGTGTGAGCTTGTTGACCAAAATTTGACAAGTTCTATGTGATATTGTTGAGTAGATTTGGACAAGTTCTGTGTGAGCTTGTTGAGAAGGTTCTGAGTGAGCCTATTGATAGATTTTTGAATGTGATAGAGTACAGAGGACAGAGTCTTAGTGGATAGAGATCCAACAACTAGTACAGTTGAAGACAGATCTGAGTGAGGAGTCTTCAAGTGGAGAGAGATCCACCAGTCAATGCAGTAGAGAGACAGAGTCCTATAGAAGATCACTAGCTAGAGTAGAAGGGGAAAGAGTTCTCCTATCGAAGAGATCCATGAACTTGAGATTAGGGGATCACAATATCCTTTGAATATAGATCCATTAACATTGTAATTGGGAAGGATTCCCAAAGAAATTGATTGATAAATTTTTAGTAAAATATTTTCTTCGTGGAGTAGCCCACATTGGGTGAACCACATAAACTATGGTGTCTCTATTGTGTATGGTGTTTTGTGCATTACTTTATTATTGCTATTGATATTGTTGTCTATACACTACATAATATTGAATTGAAAAGAAAAGTAAAAAGTGGTCTTATACTGTTCACCCCCTCTCAGTATAATCTTGTGTTCTTCATTCCAATACCCCAATAATGATAATCCAAATAAAAGAATTAATCACTATCCAGATTTTACAGAAATACACTCCTAACAATATATAACCAATTCAAAGCAGATTTCAATTACTCTATTAGTTAGTAAGCCTGTCAAACTAACTATTCAAGTATTCACAGAAATGCAACTTTAAGATTAGAACCTCTGATATCAGATGATGAAGACACAAGCTTTGAGGTGAAAATCAATGTAATGCTCCTTTCATTAACTTTTGGAAAATTTACAGTGATACAGGTAAACATGCTAGAGCCGACCCTTGAAAATGAGGGTTTGACCTCTACTTATAGTTTGTAAAATTAAAAATAATATGGAACATTACAAAGATTAGTTTTTTACAACTCATTAGAGACTTCTTAGTTGGCATTATATTACTGGTTCAATCCTCGAGAAATCCGTTGCAAGTAAACTACCATGGCAATTGGAAACCTCTACAACTTGCTGGTTGTTAGCTCAAATTGGAGTTCTATTTGTTGGAGATCTCATCTGCATAGTGGATATTTCTTGGAAACATCCTATTGCCATCGATCTGCATCTGTCTCTAGCTATGATCTTCTTGAAAACCCTTGGTGCTTTGGCTTCCTCCTCCAACTAACTGTTCTTCAGTCCTAGTGAGAAAGCTTTTATTTTATTTCATTATACTCAACAATTCTCAACCGTAGATCTCTTCCATCGTATGCCTATGATTTGTTTGAAATAAAATTTGATAAATGATAGGAAAATATCACTGTGCCATTCTGCTTTAAAATATTTGATGATGTCATCCTCCATGCTTCAGAAACCTCAAAATGCCATTCCACATAGAAATGCATTATAAATAGGGTAGGATAGAATTTTCCACTTATTCCTTGTTCTTTTCCTTTAGCGTTGATGTTGAAGTGAATCTGCATAACAATATGATGTCACATTTCTCTTGAAAATCTTGCAAATTCCATTCCGGACCTAGACAAGAGCATTAGTCATGAATTTCAATTCTGGCTACACCATAGTGTAAAAAACTATGTTTTCATTATGCATTGGACTTATATAAACATTACTTATCACCATTCCACTGAAGAATTAGATAAAATTGCCTTTACACGAATCCGCACATATTTACATTATCTTTCGTCTTATGTCGCCATTTCGGGTCAATATTCTGTGAGTCTCCCAAAAACAATCTTCCAACACTTAGCCACTTTGAAAGATTTTATAAATGCAAAGAGATCACCAATACGCATAAATTTTATGCTTACATCACCTTTCTCCAAAATATTTTGTAGATTCAAATCCTTCACTGCTAATCTAGAGCCAAAAACAAGGGACGCGGTGCAAATTTTCACCAAGTGTGAAATTTGACTAAGTGTGGGTGGGCTTCTCTCCTTTATCGTGGATCTGCTCCAAAATACACTGGAATGCATGCGGAATGGAGCTTTCATGCCTTAGAAAAAAATTTAAAATTATTCTAAGAATATGTGGCCATTTTGGGCATACATTCTGGCTCCTCCTGGGTATATTTGCTTGCAAATCCATCGAACACAGAGCCTTATCCATTGGGCCTTGGGAGTCAAAAAATACTCCTCTCTAAAAATATGCTTTAAAGAATAAATTCCATATTGAAAGCATGAGATTCCGGAAGCTTTAGAAAGGAAAACTACTTCGATGCATTCAAATCAAAATAACGCTTAAGTCCTAGAATATGAAGTGCATTAAACGAAAGAGGCAAATTGATTGAAATCAGTTACAAGAATTTAGAGAAGTCACAACCCTTTTATTAAACTCTTTAACCTCGGTTACAAAATCGCCTCCTCCCTTTTTAGGGGTTAGGAGCGTTAAATGGATTTGGTTACAATCGTGATCAATGATCCCTCTTCCGCATGCCCACGTTTGAAATGGGCGGGCCAGAGTGTTGCCGCCGCTTATGCTGATGAATCCTCACTTCTTGCTGCTCCTCCTGCAATCAAAGAAACAAACAAGGCGTTAGTAGCACCTGTGACAAAAAGGAAAGTTCGTTCTTTGAAATTGCCAAAAGATGCATATAAACATTTGTCTAAAACAGTGAGTAAAGTGAATCTAAATGACCTGAAAACCTGACAGAGGACAGAAGACATTACCAGAGGGCCACTGCCATTGAAACAGTCGGCCAATCTACTTTCAACTGGAATTCGTCCCTGGGCAGGACGAATTTCGACTGCTATTCGTCCCCGGGTGGGACGAATTCGACTGTGTTAGAAAAGCCGAAGTGATACTGCTCCAATGTCGACTCTCGAGACCTCCAAAACACCTGCAAACAGAGGGGTTACGTAATTGGGGCCATTTTGGGATGACCCAGATGGTCGGATTCTCCCAATTTGGCCTCTATCCTCGGGAATTCGATATCGCCACCTGCAAGTTAGTGAGAGCTATACAATCGACAAAGCATGATAATGTGTGATCAAAATTCTATGAAATCGAAATTAGAGACTACTTAAACAACATAGCATAGAATAGAGATGAATAAATGATAATTAAAATGAAACTTAAAAGAAAAGTGTGGGGTGCCCAAATGGGCCGCCCACCGTTAGAACTTGATTTTGACGCCAATCCACTAGGGATGGGCTCAAAATCTCTTGGATTGGGGTGTCGGCAAATTGGTGGTTTAAGGTGGTCAAATGTTGGATTTGGGTTAGATCCACGCTTCCAAAAGCCACCCAATAACCTCCCTTGCGAAAGAGATTAATGGATGTGAGAAGGTGAATCAAAAAAGGATGCAAATGGGTGTTCAATTGGGCAGCACTTCGTTGCTTGAAATCGCCTCCAATCTGTCCTCTTTTGGGTGGGAAAGTCCACCATTTTATAGACCCATGGGGTCTCTTTGGAGGGGCATGCAGGGATGCCATGTGGCGGCCATGCCTTCCCAAGAGGGAGGAGACTCCTCCCTGACTTGGGCTTCCATGATCGCCCTTGTGACAGTCCACTAACTGCCAACCTACCCACCTACACGCGCATGCATGGCAGGAGGCAATAATTGATTGTCCTTGGCTGCCACTTGGCGGCATTTTTCTTTTTGCCCGTTAAACCTGGAATTCGTCCTGACCAGAGACGATTTCAGAATTCGTCCCTGGGTGAGACGAATCCCAGTTAGTATTCGTCCCTGGGTGAGACGAATACCGAGCAAAGTGCCTAAATGTGCCAAATTGCTTCTTGACCTTACAAAATTGCTATGAAAGTGGTTAGGACCACTGTTTGACCTCTGAGGGCTGCCCTGGGGGCTGTGTTTGTCAAAGCGATCAGTGTTTGCAGTCACATAATCGGATTGGTGCTGTTTTGGTGTCTACAGATGCCCCTTTTTGGGATGCGCTGTGCATGGCGCAACGCCGAGCAAAAATAGATAGCCAAAGCACTAATGATTAGGGTTTCTTGGTAACCTAATCAACTTTTGATGCCCCAAGCATGGAAAGGGCATGCATTCTTGAATCCTTGCTTCTGACGAGCTAAGGAATTTGATTTCAAGTATTAACCTATTTTGGTGAGGTGTGACTTGAGCTTGGACATTGATCAGTCATGATTAGGCAAAGGGCGCAACCTTTTGTCCACAGGGGAACCTTGTGTTCATGATTCACGAATGCCAAGTGTTTGATCAATTTGATTGTTATTGCTTGTTTACTGCCCCAAGCAGGAGCGTAATTGTCTTTGTCAATGATTCTTTGAATGCATGTCGTTTTCCTTAATTGGGTGTGTGCTTGTTGATTGGTGACTAAGTGTGACTACCCCCTCAAGCGACGAATCGATGAGGGAATGACCTTCGTGAGAAAAGCGACGAGTCGCTTGACCCAAGATGACTTGTGCAAGGGTGCCTTTAGATGGTTTATCGTTAAGCATGTGCAATTTTTCCAACATTTGGACCTATTTTTGGTGGGTGTTAACCCTTTTTGCGACGCTGTTTGGAGCTGAAATTGGCAAAAATCCGTCTTCCCATGGAGCGGTCCGGCTAAAGTAGCCTTCTTAGGGAGTAGGATAATGACAATTTGTGACCCCAACGTCTATTTTGTATGCCCGGGATGTCAAGTGCAACAGCACTCTTATCGGGCAAATTTATTGTCTGTTTTTAGTGCATTTTTGTTCATTTTTTGATGTTTTTGAAGTTTCTGGCCTGAATTCGTCCCAGGGTGGGACGAATTCCAGCTGTAGAATTCGTCCCTAGGTGGGACGAGCGCTAACCAGAGTGCTCATCCCAGTCAAGGATGAATTCCAGCTCAAAGGCCTATTTAAGGGCCAAAACTTGAATTTGGGCTCATTTGTGTCAAATTTTTCTTGCGATTTTGGAGCTCTGGGAGGAGGAGGTAAATTCTGCGAAGCGAAGCGCTGCTGAAATTTTCCCTGCCATCATGAGTGCACAAACTGGTTCGAGCGGCGGAGCCGAAGCGAGACCCGTAAGTGCTCCCTAAAGTTTATTTTTGTTTTTAAAGTTGTAAGTGTGTTGTTTTTCTGTACAGTTTTTTTTCTATGATTTTAATTAATTTTTTTGTTGAATTATTTTCTTTTGCAAGTTGTTAGGAGCCGGTACCGTGTACCCGCTGCTTTCACTGAGGCACGGGGGGCACTGAATGATGCTGACTGGGAATGGCTTGATGCCCTTGGGCTCAAGCAGGTGGCTCGACTGGAGCCTGTGGTCCCGGATCAGGCCTATCTGACGGCCCTGATCAAACTTTGGGATCCGTGGACCAACACCTTCCATCTCCCGACAGGGGAGATGACTGTGACTCTGGAGGATGTCTATCGGCTTCTTCGGATTTCGATAGATGGACTGCCTATCAGGACATCGCCGCGTGATCAGCGGACTGCTGTACTGACGAGATGCTTCGGGCATGGGGAGCGGCTGGGTGTAGAGAACCCAGTGGAGACGGCCGAGGTGGACTGCCAGGTTGGCGGGATTTTGGTTGGATGGTGGCAGGAGAGGGGGGTGTTAGGAGTGAGGCACGCATTCCTGATGGGCCTCATTTCTAACATGTTATTACCCGACTCGTCAGGCGCAAGGTTCCCATGGAACCTCGCTGGATTTGGTGTGGCAGTTGGTAGAGTGCCCGATAGAGGCACCGTTGATCCTGAGATGGGGACAGACATTGTTGGCACAGCTCTACGGGGAGTTGTATGGGGTCCGCTGTCGATAGAAAGGGGGTCAGCTAGTTATCTATTGCAGTGTTGGGGTTGGCAGCACATAGCAGTTGAGAGGCCAACCGGGTTACCATGGATGACTCGGGCGACGATGGAGGATAAGGAGATAGGTTATGCAGTTCTATGGCGGCGGTCCAGGAGAAGGGGTAGAGTCGGCGATGGGCAGGTGCCGTAGAGCACTATACTGATGCCTTCTCTTGGCTCACTCCAGGGGAGGTGGTTTGGCGCCCTTATCGGGACTGTCCAGCCTGGTCGGAGGCTGGAGAGTGGCTCCGACGGGTACGTAGGGAGCGGTGGTTGATTGGGTGGCACGGGACCGAGCATGAGTTATTCTCATATAGCCGGGTTACACGATAGTTTGGGGTGCGCCAGGGGTTTCCTGGTGAGCCCGTGGTCTATCGACGTCGGGGAGATGAGAGGACTCTAGATCGACCGGTCATCGCGCCATTGGGTGAGGAGTCAGATGCGGTGATCGACGTCCCGGACGTGGATGACGTCGGGACTACCACTGAGTATGACTCGTGGTGGGTACTACGGCGATGGAGAGGAGAGGGGCCACTGGGAGGCACGAAGGTGGTAGTGGAGGGTGCTGAGGCAGCAGGGGATGATTGGGGAGTTCCATTGGATGATGCGGACATGGTTGAGGTGGGGGATGAGGATGTAGATTTGGGAGCTCCGGATCAGCCGGACATGCAGGACATGGAGGAGCAGTGGGAGCCAGAGCAGGCTGCTATTCCAGAGAGTCCTATACTTTAGGTGGATACAGAGGAGATGGAGTCTGGGATACGTGCTGAGAATGCATGACTGACAGAGCTACTATGGATGCGGGATCTGGAGCTGGGGGACGCGCTACGAGAGAGGGATCTCCTACGGGCTCAGCTAGCAGAGCGGGATAGGGTTTTGGCACAGCATGATGATGCAGTATCTTACTACCATCGATGGGAGGCAGAGTGGTTTCGACATCGGCTAGACTTGGAGAGGGAGGTCATCCGCCTTGGTGGGCGGCTACCTGAGCCATCGAGAAGTGGATCTTCATGTCGGACGAGGGATAGTGCTACTGAGCAGTCAGCATCATCTCGTCGCAGGCGATTGGATGAGGGAGGCGGTAGCAGGCATGATGCGGGGGCTAGTAGTAGCCGCCCTACAGGGTCCCATAGGACCCACACCACGGGGGGTAGTTCCCGTCGCACCGATCCTGCATGATCATGGTGGTCGACGCCTTAGGGTGGGTTTTGTTATATGATTGCGGGGTCTGAGGACCAATTTTGTAGCCTGCGGGCATTTTTTTGACGATATATATACATATACCGGTTTTATTTTGGTTATGTACATGTGATGATTTGATCTTTATGCATGATGGCTGATGACTATGGATGTATGCATGTTTATTTATTTTGATGAATGCATATGTTATGATGAATGCAAATGTTTTTTATTTTTATGTGATATGCAAAATGAAATGGATGGATGGAATTTGTGATGGTTGGTTATGGCACCATAGACTGTTTAAGACTCTTTTATTTCATTTTTAGGTGATTGCTATGATGCATGACTTTGTATGTATACATGTGGTTTTTCTCTTTTTGTATTTTTTGATGGTATTGTAAGGATGAAAAGTAGCGCAGTTGGTTTAGAAATGTAGCTAAGGTTTTCTAAGACTCAGACGGTTTTAACTCACTAGCCATGACTGTACTTTATCTTACAAGACTTTTGAACAAGGTATGAATCGGACTTGTTTTTGACCAAGCTATTTCACATCCCTATGTGTGCAATTGAGTTCATTTATGTGGTATTTGTCAAGATACCGCCAGTGCCAGATGGGCTTTCAACCGAACTCGTACTGAGGATCACCTAATTAGCTCCACTAACTCCTTTGTTGTATTTAGTTAGATTAATCTATGGTGTTATCCAGGATACCATAAGCTAGCTCATCCTTATGCAAACATTGGTCTACACATACGCAAAGTGAATGTGACAGACATATCGTCATGCGGGTAGGATACCACCATTGCCAGATAGGCTATCAACCAAACCTGTAATGAGGATCACCTAGATGGTTTTCGAATGCTGAGAATTCCAGGGATTCAAGTTCAGGATATTTGTTGGCTGAATGATTTAGAAAGTTGCTCGTCTATATAGTGATGAAAATCACTGTTTATTTTCTATTAATTCTTTTTGAGCAAGGATTTTGAATAGTGGTGATAACCACTATTATTTGATTTTGTATTTTGAGTATTGTGAGTTTGGGCTTGTGAGTGGCCTTGATCCTTGTGGACTTGGGGATGACTACGCATCCTTTGCAGGGACGTGTAGTACGAATCCTTACGACGTTGGGGACCAAGGGGGTGATGGAGATTATGGAGTAAGGGCATTGATCTGTTAGGCCTTGGGGATGACTACCCATCCTGGTTAGGGGCGGATAGTACGAATCCTTACAACTTGGAGACCAAAGGTGAATGGAAAGTGTTAGGATGATGATTTGTTGGAATTTTGTTTGTGAATGGTGTTGATCCTTTTAGGTCTTGGGGATGACTACCCATCCTTGGCAGGGACGTGTAGTACAAATCCTTACAACTTTGGGAACCAACTATGATTGGGATTTGGTAGTGGTGAAAACCACTTGTATATGGAGGTGAATGGATAGGAAAGAGCTTGTCCTTTTGTCAATTCTCAGCATTCTAGAACCATTCGCACAGGGGGATGAGCAAGATAACCGTTTCGCTTATGGTGACCTGGATTACTGCGTAGGTTTCATCTTTCGTTCACACAACTTGGGAATTTTTATGTGTTTTAATTTGTGTTGGGATGTTACGTAACAAGGTGTATTTCAAGTGTAACTCTACCTTCGTAAAATCTGTCTGACTTGATACATTACATGGCTAAAGAGCAAAATGATGACTGAATCATGAAAACTCTTGATACATTAAAAGACCACTGACTCTAGTGTGGTAAAAGCAATGCATGGTGTTTTGTTGTTTTTGTAAAATGGAACAAGTGTGGAACAAGATGGACTAGCAGAGCAATTACAGCCTATGGTGCCTTTGACCCGTACGACCACAAATATGCAATGTATGGATGCAATGCTTTAATGCAGCTATGTATTTTTGTATTTTTGATGGATTGATTTTTGTGAATATGAAGATGAGGTGCGAGAAGAGCTCTCTATTGATGAATTTGAGTATGCCTAGAAATGAGATGCAAAAATTTTTGTTGTTTTTGATGATTTTTGTTGTTTTTGAATTTTCTTGATTTTTGACCAAGCGATTGTGGAAATCCTTGGAGCATTTTTGGGATTGACCAAGCGATTTTAGGAACCTTGGAGCATTTTTGGGATTGACCAAGTTTCTTGGACTTTTGTTTTATTGATTTTTTTTTTTTAAGCAATTTTGAGGATTTTTTTAGAACTGGATTTTGGGATTTGACCAAGCGATTTATAGGGATCCTTGGAGCATTTTTGGGATATGGCTCTCTTAGATATGAAATGGTCGCAAATGACTGATATTCAAGGGTTCTGTTTCCTTGATACCATCAAGAGAAGCTAGCCGGTATGTCCCGGGTCCTATTTTGCTATCAATGACATATGGACCTAACCAATTTGCCGCAAACTTGTCCCTTAGGTGGGATGGCAAACTAGAATTCTGTTGGTTTTCCTTCAAAACCAAATCACCAACCCGAAAGTCCCTCGAGGTGAACTTTCATGTTGTAAGCTTTCTTAAGTCGCTCTTGATAAATACGTAAATGCTCGAGAGCATTAACGCGTCGTTCGTCAAGCAACGTAAGCTGGTCTAACCGGGCCTGCCATGCAGAGTCATCATCGATGAACTCCTGCATTGATATGCGCAGGGAAGGAATCTCCAACTCTAGAGGCATGACTGCCTCGGAGCCATACACGAGCGAAAATGGAGTGGCCCCAGTGGGTGTCCGAATGCTAGTGCGATAGGCCCATAGGGCAAGTGGGATTTGAATGTGCCAATCCTTATGACTGTCTGTGATGGTCTTTTTAAGGATGGCAACTAGCATTTTGTTTGACGCTTCTGCTTGCCCATTCGCCTGCGGATAATAGGGTGTCGAAAAGCTGTGCTGAATCTTGTACTTTGTGGTCAAAGCACGCACGTCTTTGTTCTTGAAAGGCGTCCCATTATCCGAGACTATTTTGGATGGAATACCAAAATGACATATGATGTTATGCAAAATGAACTCCACAATGCGGGGTCCTGTCGTAGAGGTAAGCGGAATCGCTTCCACCCACTTGGTAAAATACTCTGTGGCCATTATGATAAACGTGTGACGGCCTGACGACGTAGGGGAGATCTTTCCAATTAGATCGAAGCCCCACTGCGAGAACGGCCAAGCAGATTGGACTGTCTGCAAGGCCTGGGAAGGTACGTGCATCAAATTGGCATGATGTTGACACTTCACGCACTTCTTGACATATGCGCAACAATCTCGCTCTAAAGATGGCCAATAATAGCCCATGCGAAGAATGCGCTTTGCAATGGCCATACCACTAAAGTGGCCACCACATGTACCATCGTGCGCTTGGGCGATCGCCCAAGTGGACTCTTGTCTGGTCCAAGCAACGAAGGAGGATTCCTTCATAGCTGCGACGATACAAAATGTCTCCTATCAAGACATACTTAGCCGCTTTCTGCTTGAGTGCTCATTTTGCGGCATGAGTCAATCCAAGCGGGAGATTACCTAACTTGAGGTAGTCTCTGATGGGTAAATACCAGTCCTGTTGATCAGAAACCTCGACAGTATGAACAACCAATCCCTCTTGAAGTTCATCCCTAGCAAACGCTGAATGGGATAGAACCTGTAAGAATAGCGTTGTGTTGCTATTAATGGGAGTAGGGGAGAACAAGGACCCCCAGTTGGCACGTTTCAGATGATCTCGGATTCGAGAGAACTTATCCGAGGATGGTTCAATCTGGATCATGTGGATTCCTGGCGTCAAGTCTGAGCTTGCACGCTCCATCACGGATTGCGATAAGGTTTTGACTTGAATGGTTGTCATATCACCGGAAAGGTCTTGCGGAATTAGTGACCCCAAGGAGGCCATTGTGTCCGCAAAATGATTCGATGATCGAGGGAGTGCCTCGATGTCATACCACTCAAGTTTTGCCAAGAATTTGTCCACGAGGGCTTTATAAGCCTGCAGGACTGGGCATTTGCATTGATATACCCCTTTGACTTGATTGACTATTAACAGCGAATCACCAAAGATATTCAGTCATTTGATGTTCATGGCGATTGTTGTCTGAAGACCTAGGAGCAAGGCTTCATACTCTGCATTATTGTTGGTGCACGAGAAGTTTAATTTAAATGACAGGGGCATTGGAGCACCCTACGGTGTGAAGAATACAATTCCCATGCCACCACCTTGCTCACATTTAGAACCATCGAAGAATAGGGTTATGTCGGCCTGTGACTCAGGCTCATCAGAATCTGGCGATTCTGAGACATGGAAGACCCCATCATCGGGTAGTTCTATGACCAGAGGCTGATCGTCTTCAAGAGGAGCCTCTGCTAGTTGATCGGCTATGACTTGTCCTTTGATAGATTTTTGTCCAATAAACTCTATGTCAAATTCCGTCAACAACATGATCCATTTCGTCGTGCGACTACTATGATAAGTACGACTCATCATGTATCGCAATGGATTCTCCTTAGACACAACATACGTAGTGTTGCTCAACATGTAGTGGCGTAGCTTTTTGGTAGCAAACACCACTGCCAAGCAGAGTTTCTCAACGTATGCATAGTTAAGTTCATAACTGACCAGGGTGCGGCTAAGATAGTAAGTAGCCTGTTCCTTGTGAAGTTCATTCTTCTGGGCTAACATGGCGCCCAGTGCCACCTCAGTAGCTGAGATGTATAAGTAGAACGGCACTCCTGGTCTAGGTGGTGCCAATACTGGCGGCGAAGCCAGGTATTGTTTGATCTCGTCAAAGGCTGACTGGCACTCGTCATCCCAATGAAATGTAACCCCCTTGTGCAATAATTTGTTCATGGGTCGGCACTTGTCAGATAATTGCGCTATAAAGCGTTTAATCGACGCGACCTTTCCCTGCAGACTTCTGAGCTGCTTGATTGTAGTTGGGGGAACCATTTCAAGGATTGCCTTGACTTTCTTTGGGTCCACCTCGATTCCTCGCTTTGAGACTATGAAACCCAAGAGTTTTCCAGATGTGACGCCAAATACGCACTTCTTGGGGTTTAGTCTAACTTTATGCTCCATGAGGCGATCGAGGATCTTGCTTAAGTCATCGATATGATTTGAGCGCAAAAGAGACTTGGCTAACAAATCATCCATGTAATCTTCCAAAGTTTTGTGCATGTAATCATGGAAGATATATGTCATGGCACGTTGGTAGGTAGCACCAACATTTTTAAGGCCAAAAGGCATGACCTTATAACAAAATGTCCCCCAAGGCATTGTGAACGCCATTTTTAGTTGGTCTTCAGGATTGATACGAATTTGATTGTATCCTGAGAAACCATCCATGAGGGAGAGCATTTCGTGACCTGCTGTAGCGTCTACCAACGCGTCGATGCTCGGCAAGGGGAAATCATCCTTAGGACTCGCTTTGTTTAGATCTCAAAAATTAGTGCATATGCGAATCCTCCCGTCGGGCTTCTTGACGGGAACCATGTTGGACAACCATGGCGGATAATCCACGCAGATGACAAACTGTGCATCCAACAGCTTTTGCAATTCGTCTTTGACCATCAAGGCCACTGTTGGGTGCATCTTACGTAGTTTTTGCTTTACAGGCTTGATTGTCGGATCAAGCGTTAAATTATGCGTGACTAGCTGCGGGTCTAGTCCTGGCATATCCTTGTACGACCATGCAAAAACCTCCTTCTTCTCTTTGAGAAGGGCAATGTAGTCGGCTTGCTCTTCGGGGGAAAGACTTACCCCTAGCTTGAGAATCTATGGATTCATTGGATCTCGTGCCGATATCTACATCAGTCGTCTCCTCGACTGACATGTGGGATCCGTCCTCCAACTGATGTGGAGTCGGGATCAAATGGATATCATTAGCTGAATTTAGATCTACGTTGGGAACCTCGGGTTCCTCTTCAGCCTGAAAAATATCTTGAGTTGTCCCTGGGGTAAAATGAGGCATTTCATCGAAAGGCCAGTACTCTGATGGTGATAAAGGTGAATTGACGCGATCCCAGTCGATGGCATCTATGTCTAGATGCAATGACCATGCTGGATCGGCCGGATTGCGGATGGGTGCGGTCAAATCAATGGAGATCATGTGGATGGAATGAATTTGGTCTCCATTACCGTGGGTATGATAACTTGAATCTTCTAGATGCTCCCTATACTCTGGATCTGGCTCTAGGGGAACGGGCACGAACGGATCGGCCCTATGTGCTGATAGGAGGACAGGGTCTTCCCTCGACATTGTTGTCATGATAGGGTCTCGGGGTGGACGGTGCTCATCATGAATTTGGAGCCATGGATCCAACACTTGGTCCCACCCCGCTGGGTCTACCCACCATTCATGCCCTAACCTTATGCCCATCTGTCCCATTAGATCTTCATGAGTTAAAGGGCGATTATGCCATCGCGCATGATTGAGATAGTTCATCTCAGTCTCATCTTCTGAATCACTTTCGGAGATCCAAAAATGTTCATTCTCTTCAACAACTGTTACTTGCGACATTGAGGGTTCTCCTTGTTCCAGCAAGTTAATCTGGTCCCATTGCGGTTGTTCCACTCTTGGTGGAGGGACCTGATTCTCTTGACACTGTATTGACTCAACTGGAACCTCTAAGGGGAACAACTTCAAAAAGATGTCCGGACACCGTTGATGTTCTCTTTGGGGATTAATGTCCGAACTTTCACCTCTCTCTAGCAAAGGAGAGGGATTACTGCTGTTGCCAAGGGTGTTTGTTGACCATGGGAGGTAATCTCCCAATGTATATTCTCGTATTTGGGTTGGCATAAAGATCTGGTGCCAATCCCCCCTTGTTGCCTATTTCTAGGCCTTGCATATTTTCTACCAAGATGTCTAAGGGCAGGGGGTGGTTGAACCCTACTCCCGACTTATCATATGGCATCTGATATCTTGGTTGGCAAAGGACACGCATCCCTTGCTCATATCTGCCTAGCCCGTATCCATGCCAATTGCATTGGCCGAGATATCTTAGAGCGAAGTCCGGGTTTGACAGATAGTTGATATTTTCAGCAAAAGGCTCTTCGTCTTCTTCCTTTTGCTTGCATGGTTCAAGACCATGATCAAGGCCCCCATACACAAAATTTGTCCGGTTTGGTGGGTAACCTAGAGGAACAACTGTTCCTATGGGAAGGCGAGGTCTCCCCATGTCCTGTACTGATTCTAATGCGGGCGTTGCCACAACATTCTGCACTAAATACTCCCCAGGCCCGTACGGGCCATTTCAACAGTGATTGTTGATGCTTGGGAGGGAGGGAACGGGAGTCCTTCCTGAGTCCATTCCATGTTTGGTGTTTTAGGAGTCTCAGCTTCCGTTGTGCTAGGTATTTCCTCTGTTGATACCGTTGAAATTGTTGGCAACCCCTCTTCTAGGGGCTGAGCCTCTTCCATGATCTGTTTTCCCTTGTCCTTCTGTTTAGCCATGACAGGTGGCATTGGTAGTGAAGGAGCAGATGATGAAGACTCACCTGGCTGGGATTTTGCTGTTTTGGTCACCAGTGGTGCCTGCGGTATTGGACCCTGTTTAGATGGATTTAACTGGAAATCCAAATGCGTTGAAGGGAGGGTCGATTGAGGCATTAATTGCACCGCATTGCAATACTTGAAGGGTTCTAAGTCCATCGGGACTACATGTATTTCTCCTTCAAATGCATACTTTAGGCACTGGTGAGCGATCGAAGGGACACACTTCATGTCCCTGATCCAAGGCCGCCCTAGCAGTATATTGTAAGCCATCTCGCCTTCCAACACATGGCACAATGTAGGTATTGTCTTTTGTCCTACCTGGACAGGCAGAACAACTGTGCCGACTGTCGAGCATATTGCATCGTTGAAAGCTCGTAGTGTGTATGTGGAGGCTGTGATATGAGAGGCTGGCAGCTTCAAATGTTTTAGTGCTGCAGTGGTAATGATGTTACTGGACGAGCCAGTATCTACCAACACTCTCTTGTACGGGATCCCGTTGACCCGCGCGATAACGTGCAGGGGTGGATCTGCCATGTCATTCGATATTGCTTTGACTTCATCCTCTCTCGAAGGTAATGACCGGCTCCGTACATCGTTTCACATGTCCCACGAAGTTGTTGAAAGAATTTGCTTCGTGAGGTCTGTAATTCGATGGCTTTTAAAATTTCCATAAGAGCTTCCCTATGAGGTGTTGACTGTTGAATAAGCTCGTAAATGGAAAGCCTAGCCGATGTGGTCCGCAAACTCTGCGTGAGTTTGGTCCGTATCGTGACCTCGGGTCTAGGCGGAGGCAACTGCACAGGGCGTTGTTGAGGCTGCGACGTTGTTGGAACTTCCCTTGTAGCTACCTCGGGGGCAACCGCTGGGTACTTTTTGTTCCTGGTCACTATGCTGATCATTCCCACAAATCCTTGCATGGGAAGATTCTGTCGCACCTCATTAATCTGGAGAGGTTTTGCCTCGTGCCTCATGGGCAGGCAAAGGGTCCTTGAATACCCCCATTTGTTGATTATTTGGTGCTATGGGGTTGTCCACGGCCAATGTTTTATTGTCGATCAAATCTTGGATTAATCCTTTGAATTTCCTGCATCCATTCAAGTCATGTCCCCTTCGCCTATGGAATCTACAATATAATTCCTCTCTCTATCCCTTAGGCTTGGGAGCGTTAGGGTCTACAGTTTGGATCTTTGGAAGGGTGACTAAATTTGCCGCTGACAAGCGGTCAAATAAGGAGTCCCTAGACTCCGCATAAGGGGTGAATTGTCGCCTAGGGCGACGCTGCTGATTCTGCTCCTGTTTCTTATTATCTCTTTCATAACTAGGAGGCACTGCCTGGTAATTAGCCTTTTGGGGCTGTATTTCTTGCACAGGCTTGGGGACATTTATCGCAACTTGGTTAACCATAGCGGGTTGTGATTGCGTTGTCCCGGTCTTAGTGGTTTTATTCCACTCTTTCTTTTTAGGCTTGGCGATTGCGCCTTCGCCTATTTTAATCTCTTCTATAACTCTGGCTTGCGCCAAAGCTTCTTCTAAACTGTCGTATTGCTACAGCAGCAATAGCCCAGAGATTGATTTTAAGCAACTCCGTGCAAACATCTGTGTGAGATCAGACATAGGGGGACGGTAGGGTAGCTTAGAAAGCAAAGCCCTCCATCGATTCTCGTATGCTGCCATTGTTTCTTCCTCATATTGCTTGAGGCTGGCCAGATCACTCAGTGATGCCTTCTTCTTTGTGTTGAAGGCAAAGCATTCAAGAAACGCATCTACTAATTGATCTAGGTTGTTTATGCTGTGTTTTGGTAATTGTGTGAACCAATCCGAGGTAGGGCCTACGAATGTGGTTATGAATGTCCTAAGCAACAATGCATCATTATCTTGGATGCCGAAGCATTGACTTAGGAATCTTGTGACATGTTCTTGTGCATCCTCTTCACCTTTAAAGACTGCCAATTGAGGCAACTTGAAATGTTCGGGGTAAAGAGGTGTGGGCACCGAGGGATGCACCGGATGACTACGGAGTTGACGTAATGTGGGTTTTTGATGCCCAGAAGCTTTTGTCTCCATAGACTCCAAACGCTCTAATAGCGCTTTGTATGCATCGGAAGATTTTATTTCTTCCTCTTTTGTTTGCTCCCGTTGTGAGTTATGGGAGACTCGGAGGCCTATGGGGGGTGGCCGAGTGGCAGCCCTCCCGCCTTGATGGGGCATTTTGGCCCATTCTATTTTTGGTTCATACTCCTCATAAACTTCTTGAGGAGTCTCTGGGCGAGACCTATGACCCTGATTGAGTCCCTGCTGAGGGTACCCATCATTGTTTCGGGGAGTGGCCTCCCTCTCGGGTCTATAAGGTCTCGGAGGCAAAGCTTGACGAGGTCACGGAGACCTATCCTGCACCAAAGGGTTGTGCCTCTCATATTGTTCTGCTCTTTGGGTGCGAGGGGTTGGCACCCTCTCAGGTAGTTTATAGCGCAACTCATCCGCTTCGCGCTGCATGCGCTCTTTATTAAGGCGGTATAAGTACTCTAACTCCTGATGACCTTGCTCAAGCTGCGTGATTCGGGCTTGGCGAGCGGCATGTCTGGCGACTGTCGGGTCAACTTGGTCTGCCCTCTTTTGCTCAGGAGGCTTGAATGTTTCTCCTATGTGTTTGCCTCGATCTTGATGATCTAAAATTTCAATGGGTCGCTTCCCTCTGTCGAGGTAGGCGACATTTACTTGAGGCTCTGGCCTCGATGGGTGATCATGATATCTAGCAGGTGTGGAAATGCAAGGTTCCCACGTTGTTTGTTGTCCTTGAGGAATGCGATGGCTTTCCTCGTACTCCCTTTCATGGGTTTGAAAGGGGCGGGCGGAGTTAGCTCGCCCTGTGTGAAGAGCCCTACGCTCTGGATTTTGTCTTTCTATTCTAATGGGAGGCAAAGGAGAGGTACCATATTCACGTTGTCTCTCCTCATGGACACTATGCCTCTCTAGCGCTTCATCACGCTGCGGCCACTCAGATCTAGCCTCAAGAGGCGGTTGTCTATTTACATTGAGATCTACATGTAAAGCTTCTTCCCGAAAGGGGCTGTGTTGAATAGGTATACTCCAATGAGGAGGGTCCCAATAATTCCTTTTTGATGTGGCCTGATGTGGACTCTCTTGTAGGCCAGACCGCCAAGGCGGTATGGCCAAGTCCTCAGGGCTAAAGCGAAGGTGACCAACGCCCTCTCTTTGTGCACCTTCCATAGCGTCCGCCCTTGATTGGGCTTGGCTACGGGTGTACACCATTGTGGTGCTTCTCTACTATCTAAGCAGATTTTTATCTCGTTTATGATGATTTTTCTTTTTGTTTACACTAAGCAGAAATGAACACACACATACACAAACAGTGATTATCTCTTTTAAGGATTAATAGTGTGTCCTAAACTGGTTTAGTGCATTTTGATGTTTTGTTTTGTTTTTGCAAGTTTTGAAGAACGTTTAAATGCATAATGTTGGCTCATATGACTCCCATAAATGGTCGCCCCTTCAATATACCATTGTCGGACCGATATACCAACCTCTCTATATACCCGCCCTTACGAGAGGGAAACTATAGGTACGTGAGAGCAGATGGTACGTGGAACATAGGCGGTACGAAAGGGGGATTGTCCTGTTAATGACACCTACCATAGAAGACTTATCCTCGCGTGCATGGGAATCACCCCAATGACACTCGGTCAGCTTTCATCAGGATTTACGCCTAACAACAGTGACAATCGGGGAAATGGATGCAAAGCTAAGCCAAGGTGGTGATGAACCCACCGTTGGTCTTGCTCAAGGGCTGGGGTCTTACGACCAGCTCCTTGGTTTAAAATTACCACGTGATGTGTGTGGGGTTCATTTTATTTAGAAAAATGAAACAAGCATCAACGACTTTTTCTCTAAGCAAGTAAGAATTGACAAAAAACGAAAGCAAAAAATCAAAAAAATGACAAAGAAGTTATAAAAATCTTTACCTCTTTTCTCGCCTGGACTTGCTGTTTCTGACCTTCTGCTCTAAAAATTTACAGGCAGGAATTCGTCCCTCCGTGAGACGAATTACATAACAGAATTCGTCCCTTCCAGAGATGAATTTAAATTCGTCTCAGGGTCAGACGAATTACAGTAAGGTATTCGTCACGACAGAGACGAATAACAGTCTGCTTTAAAAAACTTGTACCTGTCAAGCACAAAACACAAAAGGATCAGTTATTTGATCTTAAAACCAGGGGACAGAGTCCCACCGTGATCGCCACTGAAAGCATGAGATTTCGGAAGCTTTTAGAAAGGAAAACTACTTCGATGCATTCAAATCAAAATAACGCTTAAGTCCTAGAATATGAAGTGCATTAAACGAAAGAGGCAAATTGATTGAAATCAGTTACAAGAATTTAGAGAAGTCACAGCCCTTTTATTAAACTCTTTAACCTCGGTTACAAAATCGCCTCCTCCCTTTTTAGGGGTTAGGAGCGTTAAATGGATTTGGTTACAATCGTGATCAATGATCCCTCTTTCGCATGCCCACATTTGAAATGGGCGGGCCAGAGTGTTGCCACCGCTTATGCTGATGAATCCTCACTTCTTGTTGCTCCTCCTGCAATCAAAGAAACAAACAAGGCGTTAGTAGCACCTGTGACAAAAGGAAAGTTCGTTCTTTGAAATTGCCAAAAGATGCATATAAACGATTGTCTAAAACAGTGAGTAAAGTGAATCTAAATGACCTGAAAACCTGATAGAGGACAGAAGACATTACCAGAGGGCCACTGCCATTGAAACAATCGGCCAATCTACTTTCAACTGGAATTCGTCCCTAGGCAGGACGAATTTCGACTGCTATTCGTCCCCGGGTGGGACGAATTCGACTGTGTTAGAAAAGCCGAAGTGATACTGCTCCAATGTCGACTCCCGGGACCTCCAAAACACCTACAAACAGAGGGGTTACGTAATTGGGGCCATTTTGGGATGACCCAGATGGTCGGATTCTCCCAATTTGGCCTCTATCCTCGGGAATTCGATATCGCCACCTGCAAGTTAGTGAGAGCTATACAATCGACAAAGCATGATAATGTGTGATCAAAATTCTATGAAATCGAAATTAGAGACTACTTAAACAACATAGCATAGAATAGAGATGAATAAATGATAATTAAAATGAAACTTAAAAGAAAAGTGTGGGGTGCCCAAATGGGCCGCCCACCGTTAGAACTTGATTTTGACGCCAATCCACTAGGGATGGGCTCAAAATCTCTTGGATTGGGGTGTCGGAAAATTGGTGGTTTAAGGTGGTCAAATGTTGGATTTGGGTTAGATCCACGCTTCCAAAAGCCACCCAATAACCTCCCTTGCGAAAGAGATTAATGGATGTGAGAAGGTGAATCAAAAAAGGATGCAAATGGGTGTTCAATTGGGCAAGCACTTCGTTGCTTGAAATCGCCTCCAATCTGTCCTCTTTTGGGTGGGAAAGTCCACCATTTTATAGACCCATGGGGTCTCTTTGGAGGGGCATGCAGGGATGCCATGTGGCGGCCATGCCTTCCCAAGAGGGAGGAGACTCCTCCCTGACTTGGGCTTCCATGATTGCCCTTATGACAGTCCACTAACTGCCAACCTACCCACCTACACGCGCATGCATGGCAGGAGGCAATAATTGACTGTCCTTGGCTGCCACTTGGCGATATTTTTCTTTTTGCCCGTTAAACACAGAATTCGTCCCGACCAGAGACGATTTCAGAATTCGTCCCTGGGTGAGACGAATCCCAGCTTAGTATTCGTCCCCGGGTGAGACGAATACCGAGCAAAGTGCCTAAATGTGCCAAATTGCTTCTTGACCTTACAAAATTGCTATGAAAGTGGTTAGGACCACTGTTTGACCTCTGAGGGCTGCCCTGGGGGCTGTGTTTGTCAAAGCGATCAGTGTTTGCAGTCACATAATCGGATTGGTGCTGTTTTGGTGTCTACACATATAAACACTACCCTAGACAAATCTAACAATCTTCTTAGAGGGTAAAGGTTCATATGGAAATCATGCCAAAAACATCATGGCTTATCCACTTATAAGAGATTATACCAAAAATACAGGCTTGTTGCCTTTGTCTTCAAAAGCCAGGCGTAAATCTACACCTCTTATACGACCTTGTTGAAAAATACCTTTACACATAATCTGCTGCTCTGTATGCCTCTGTAGACTTCATGCTTTTATTGCTCATTTCTAATAATTGTTAGAGCAAAAAAAAAATGTAAAACTCATGCATATGTAAAAAAAAAAAAAAAACTAAGTGTGAGCCCCTTCTAGACTTGTAACCGCTCCATCTTGCTCTTCTTCTTTATGGGCCTCCTCCTCGGCCTCTTCTTCATTATATTCTTCTTCTTATTCTTCTTATTATTCTTCTTCTTCTTCTGGAGAAGTTGTTCTATGATTCCTTCCTCCAAAAGAAACACCAAACAACTGAATCATCAATTTTAGATATTATAAAATCTATTTCTAGGCTGCTTCAGAGGGGTTTGATGTCTCTTTGAGCTGCTTATAAACATACTATAATTCTTCGATGTCCTCATAATTAGCATCTTTATCTCTATTAACTAGATATTCAATGGGATATCTTAATATGGTAAAATTAAAAATTAATTGGACAACTTGCTCTTAGGGCAGTGACTCTTCAAGAGAATTAATTCGAGATTCATTCTTTAAATCTTCATCAATGATTTTTTGGATCTCTTTTACGGATAGCAAGCTGTGATCCTCCATCCATAGGACTTTGAATACAACTTGAATCATTTGTTTATTTATATCAACAACCTCCCTAATCATACCCTCAATCTTGTCAAACAACAACCAGGCTCTCTGAAGTGCCCTATGCTTTTTAACCACTATCTTGGCAACAACTTTGGTGAGATTCCATTCTTTATTAGGGATTGGTTTAGCAGAGTCACTGAGTTTGCTATCAACCAACCTATATATTTGTTCTATAGGAATCACCATATGCTACAAATCTCTAATGATCTAATCTAGATATCTCTACACATTTAGGAGAAAACGACTGGCATCATCAAGATAATCATCATGAATTGAAGCCTTGCACATTTCTCTTGGACTTCGAAGATCATTTCTTTTCTAATCCTTTTCAGTCCAATTTTATAAAAGCCATAGGCCGTAGATTTTTCTATTTGAAGTTGCTGCATTAAACTCTAAATTTATTTCACTTGTTCTTGATTCAACTTCTTTTGATCTCCTAGTTGATCCTTGAGTTTGTTGGCCTCTTGAAATTTCTCTTGCCAACCCTTGACCTCTATTTCAGAGCCTTTTCAACTTCCTTTTGATTGCTCAGAGTCTTCTAAAATTTTTCAAATTTTTTCTCCAATTTATTCATTGTCTCTCTGACCATTTCATTCTTCACATAGAAGGTGTCTAAATGGGTTCTAGCTATAATAAACTCATCTTCTTCAGGAAGTTTATCAATATATTTTGTGACCTGCTCCACTTGATAATATTGGATAGTCATTTCATTTTTAGGCTTATTTACAAGTGGAGTCATAGATCTAGATATTATTTGCCTAGCCACTGGGTCAACATACATACTTCTCCTTGTGGAAACCATCTTGTTGGAAGGCTTAGAAAGCTTTTCAACCCATAAATCATTTGCTCTCTATGTAGCATCCTGCTCTTTTGGTAAAGTAACAAGACTTGAAAAAATAGCAGCCAGGGGATATGAATATACCCAAAATGATAGGGTAGTCTGAATTGATGACAATGGGGGTGTGTGAGTTCTCACAATAGTCTCTATAATAATAATGGACCCTGTGACTAATATTGTTGTTGCGATTGATAAATTCATAGAAACTGACATAAGACTATCAATTGGATGAATGGTGGTACTTGGAATGCTATGTCCCATTGATGGTGGTGGTGGTAATGATGAATATGGAATGATGGGTGATGATGAAGTGGGAACCTTAGATGCTAGAAGTGGGATTTGGGGTGACTGTGAGGGAACATAAGTGACTTATTCTTCAGTGACAACCAAGGAAACATGGGATGGATTGTGAGAGAGAGAAGGTACCTTTATCACATTTTCTTGAACAGAAAGGGAGAGAGACTTCTTTAGGGATTCAGGAGGATGTATAAGAGAAGAGGGATTGGAAACCATACCTTCACCTATAGATGTAGGGTGCTCCTACTCTGTTTCTATTTCTTGCTACTGCTCTTGGTGAGTCAATTCTTCTGCAACAAAAACAACTACCTCTTTTGCAATCTCCTCCATATCCAATTTTTGTTTCTTTAAAATTTCTCTTTCCTCTATTTTTGGAACTCTTTTAGTCCTTCTATGAACCAATTGAAAGACAACCATCTCACTCTCATATTCCTCTTTTGATTCATTCCCTTGCATAGCTCCAAAAAGTAGAACTTGCTCAGAAAAAAGATGTAATTATACTGATGCTGCAGGGGTAAAAGAAAGGGGGGTGAACTTGAAACTCTCATCCTTCTTCTTCCAATAAATATCTATATCTGGAGGTTTACCTCCTAGAGCTAAGTGTTTAGGCATAGATACCATTTCAATAACTAGAGTATTGATAGAATTTTCATTAGAATATTGCATTTTTCTTATAGGTTGAGCTCCCTTAGGAAACTTATCCATTTGTTCAGTGGTAGGATGAAAAGTTCTTGAAATTTTAGCTACTGTCAAAGGAGTCTCCTGCTCCTCTACTACAGCTTCTTGATCTAGGGGTGGAGAGAGATTCAAAACTAGTTTGGGACTTTTGAACTATCAAAACCATGTTCCC
>JAQPPZ010011457.1:0-40314 GCA_028583015.1 Wollemia nobilis
AATGGAAAATAAATTTAACATGGTTTTGTTGAGCAAGGTGCAGCAACAGTATTGTCATTGTTGTCAACACAGTCAGAAAGATCGGTTGAAGTAGTGGACAGGAGTTCAAAGGTTAATCAGAGTATGTACAATGATGTTAAATGCTTATGAGGATTTTTACCCACCTTTTTGCATATTTTCCAAGAAGACCGAAGTGGCCCATATGCTCAAGATCAAAGAAAAAGCAAAACACCGCAAAGAAAAAAGGTGTCGTGATATCACAACATGTTGCATTTTCATGGTCAAAAGAGAAGATAAAATGAAAGGAGAAAAAGTGTCGCGATATCGCAACATGTTGCATTTTCACGGCCAAAATAGAAGAGAAAATGCAAGGAGAAAAAGTGTCATGATATCATGACATGTTGCATTTTCGTGGCCAAAAGGAAAGAGAAAATGCAAGGAGAAAAAGTGTCGTGATATCGTGACATGTTGTATTTTCACGAGCCAAAGGAAAGAGAAAGAGCAAGGAGAAAAAGTGTCGCGATATCGCGACATGTTGTTTTTTCATGGGCCAAGGAGAGAGAAAAATCAAAGAGAAAAAAGTGTCACGATATCGCGACATGTTTTTTCACGGGCCAAGGAGAGAGAAAAAGCAAAGAGAAAAAAGTGTTGCGATATCGCGACATGTTGTTTTTTCGCGGGCCAAGGAGAGAGAAAAAGCAAAGAGAAAAAAGTGTCACGATATTGCGACATGTTGCATTTTCGTGGTCCAAAGCGAAGAGAAAATGCAAGGAGGAAAAAGTGTCGTAATATCGTGACATGTAGCATTTTCACGGTCCAAAGCGAAGAGAAATACAGAGAAAGAAAAAGTGTCGCGATATCGTGACATGTCGCATTTTTGCGACTCGAAAAGGGCAAGAAGGAAGAGAATGAAAAAGTGTCGCGATATCACGACATGTCGCATTTTTGCGACTCAACAAGGGTAGGAAGGAAGAGAAAGAAAAAGTGTCATGATATCATGACGTGTCGCATTTTCGTGACTCGAAAAGGGCAGGAAGGAAGAGAACGAAAAAGTATCATGATATCGCGACATGTCGCATTTTCGCAACTCGACAAGGGTAGGCTGGCAGAGAAACAAAAGTGTCGCGATATCATGACATGTCACATTTTCGCAACTCGAAAAGTTTGGGCAAGAAGAGAAACAAAAGTGTCACGATATTACATGTCACATTTTCATGACTCAAGAAGGGTAGGCAGTCAGATTAACAAAAGTGTTGTGATATCGCGACATGTTGCATTTTTGCAACTCAAGAAGGGCAGGCAGTCAGAGTAACAAAAGTGTGGCGATATCACGACATGTCGTATTTTCATGGCTCAAGAAGGGCAGACAGGCAAAGTAACAAAAGTGTCATGATATCATGACATGTCACATTTTTTGTGACTCGAAAAGGCTAGGCAAGCAGTGAAACAAAAGTGTCACGATATCATGACATGTCGCATTTTCACGATTACAGACCAGGATAGTAAAGCTAAAGACTGCATAGTGACATGGACCCATAAGGAATATTTAATGATTTTAAATCATTTAAGATGGTCGTTACACGTGGAAAGAAACAGATGCATGCCCACATGGAGAAAACAAATAGTCAAAGAAGGAGAAAACGAACAGTCGAAGAAGAAGAAAACAAACAGTCATCAAAATAGAATCGAAAAGCTTTTTCGGTAACCAAAAAGCATACATGCACAAAGGAGAAAATGAACAATCATGACCGAGAAGACGAACAGTCATGGTAGGAGAATATGGTGTCAATTATTTGCATGTAACATGTTTGACTAAATTCCTACTCTATATATACAAAAGGAGTTACATAAAGAAGACGTTACAATTGACAAGTGGCATATGAGAATTGAAAGGAGGAGTTACGATTGGAGTTACAAAGAGAAAGGATTGTTATAAAAGGAGTGCTGCTTGGAGAATTAATATGAAGATTAAATCTTGTGAAGAGTGCGGGAAGAGAGCGAGAGGATAGTGAGAGGCACGCAAGAGGCGAGCGAGAAGGGTGTATGTTTTGTGAAGTGTGGGAGATGGTGAGTAAGCAATAGACCAGTCAGTGTTAGTCTTACAATGGCACTGAGAGGGGGGTGAATCAGTGTAGCTCTTTAAACTTGAATTTATAGCTCTTAATATCGCAGCAATTAAAACTTATTACTAGATACAACAAGTATAACACAAGAGCATCACATAACACAAGATTTAACGAGGTTCACCAATGTGGCTACTCCTCAAAAATTGACTGCTTGGACTACCATCCAAATCCAGCCTTTGCAAAGCACCAACTTTACAATCAATTTACCAGCACCCACTGGAAGGAGCACCAACCCCTTATTTATCTGCACCAATAGAAAGGAGCACCAACCCCTAATTTACCAGCACCTACTGGAAGGAGCACCAACCCCTGATGCCAAGCTACAACCTGGACTTCAATTTTGAATCTATAAGTTTTACAGTAAGATACCTTTGCTTTTGCAAGACCCTGACTGGTCTTCTTCACCTTTGCGATCTCTACGCACTCTCTCTCTCTGCAATCACTTCACACACTCTGCTTCATTACAGTCAAACTTCACGATCATCTTCTCCCTTTTGTGCACTCTACTCTCTTTGCAAATTTTGCACTTAGCATGATTCGATACGACTTGCTCTCTATGCACAATGACCGTATATCGCATACATTCAACACATCTACAATTCTCCAAACAACCCTCCTTTTATAACAATATTTTTATGATGAAGATCCTAATCTTAGTCGACTGTAAACCCTAATCTTGGTCGACTTTCATAACAACTGTAAACCCTAATTTTAGTCAATTGTCATACTTCTCATTTCATTCAGGTTCTCCTTCTTGACTTGCGCATTTACGACCTATTCATGAAATAATACTTTTCTCTCTCCTCTTTTTTTGCTTGGCCACAAAATACAACATGTCGCGATATCGCGACACTTTTTTCTCTCTCCTCTTTCTCTTTGCTTTGGCCCACGAAAATGCAACATGTCGCGATATCGCGACACTTTTTCTCTCTCCTCTTTCTCTTTGCTTTGGCCACAAAAATACAACATGTCACGATATCATGACACTTTCCTCAATAATCACCCTCCATATACTTCACTTTGCTTTTGTCATGATATCCTGACACTTCTGCTTCCATAGACTTCGACTTTGCTTTTGTCGTGATATCGTGACACTTCTCCTCCATAGTCTTCAACTTAGCTTTTGTCATGAAATCATGACACTTCTACTTTCGTACTTAGCTTCTTTGCTTTTGTCATGAAATCATGACACTTCTCCTTCAAGTCTTCTTCTCTGCTTTTGTCATGAAATCGTGACACTTCTACTTTCAATCTTCTTTTCTTTTGTCATGAAATCATGACACTTCTTCACTTCTTCTCTTCTTTTGTCGAAAATGCGACATGTCACGAAATCGTGACACTTTTCAACTTACTTTCTCTCTCTATTTTAGTCACAAAAATGTGACATGTCGCGAAATCGTGACACTTTTCCAACTTACTTTCTCTCTCCTATTTTAGTCACGAAAATGCGACATGTCACGAAATCGTGACACTTTTCCAACTTACTTTCTCTCTCCTATTTTAGTCACGAAAATGTGACATGTCACGAAATCGTGACACTTTTCTTACTTGTTCTCTTTCTTCGAACTTGTCACGAAATCGTGACACTTTTTCTTGCTTTCTCTTTCTCTTCCAACATGTCACGAAATCATGACAGTTTTTCCACTTGCCTTTTTCTCTTCCAACATGTCACGAAATCGTGACAGTTTTTCACTTGCCTTTTTCTCTTCCAACATGTCGCGAAATCGTGACAGTTTTTCCACTTGCCTTTTTCTCTTCCAACATGTCACGAAATCGTGACAGTTTTTCCACTTTTTTCTCTTCCAACATGTCATGAAATCATGACAGTTTTTCCACTTGCCTTTTTCTCTTCCAACATGTCACGAAATCATGATAGTTTTTCCTCTTTTTCTCTCTCTTCCAACATGTCACGAAATCATGACAGTTTTTCTTCCTGTTGTATATGTCGCGATATCGCGACACTTTTCTTACTTGTCTTTTTCTTTGATCTTTTGCATATGGGCCACTTCGGTCTTCTTGGAAAATCATTGTACATACTCTGAATAACCTTTGAACTCCTGTCTTCTGCATCTGAATAGCTTTTGAACTTCCTGTCCACTGCATCAATAGATCTATCTGACTTGTGTTGACAACAATGACAATATTGTTGTTGCACCTTGCTCAACAATCTCCCCCTTTGGAATTGTTGGCAACACATGTGCAATTTCCTGTAACTCTTCTCCCCCTTTGACAATAATACCAAAGGGCTACTGCAGACTCCCCTGAGTCCATGCACAACATTCTCAGGCAAAATTTATTACACTTAGCAAAAATCATGAACATGAGCAAAAAGATAATCAAATACTTAAATGCTCCCCTGAGAATGTGATCCCTGTAGCTAGTCAATTCTTGGGAAGTGTGACCACTCCCAATTTATTGCGAAGGTACTCAAAAACTTCCTTGGGCAATGGTTTTGTGAAGATATCTGCTACTTGCTCTGTAGTTGGAACAAAATCCAACTTAACCTCACCTTCTGCAACTTTCTCCTTCAAAAAGTGATACCAGATAGCAATGTGTTTTGTGCGTGAATGCATAACCGGATTCTTGGAGATGTTAATGGCACTGGTGTTATCACACTTAACTGATATTGGCTCACTGAAGTTAATACCAAGATCTTTCAGGGTTTGTTTCATCCACAATACCTACGTACAACATGTTGTCGCTGCAATATATTCTGCTTCTACTGTCAATAAAGAAACTGACTCTTGTTTCTTACTGTGCCATGCGACCAATCTGTCTCCAAGATAGAATGCACCTCCACTGGTACTCTTTCTGTCATCGACACATCCTGCCCAATCTGCATCCGAATACGAAATAAGGGTGAAGTCTTTACCTTTCGGATACCATAACCCATACTCCATAGTACCCTTGAGGTACCGAAGAATCCTCTTCACTACTGTCACATGAGTCTCCTTGGGATTAGCCTGAAATCATGCTACCATGCATACTGCCTGCAAAATATCTGGTCTGGTAGCTGTCAGGTACAATAAGCTTCCAATCATAGATCTGTACATGGTTTGATCAACAGGTGGAGATTTGTCATCCTTGCTCAACTTGCAACCTGTCATCATGGGAGTGCTAACTGGCTTACAATCCTCCATTGTGAACTTCTTTAACATCTCTTTTACATATTTAACTTGAGAAATAAATATGCCCTTCTTACATTGATTAACTTGCAACCCGAGGAAATACGAAAGTTCACCAATCATTGACATTTCAAATTCTTTCTGCATCTTATTTGCTAAATCTTTACATGACTCATCTTTGTTGCTGCCAAATATGATATCATCTACGTATACAACAAGAACAATAAGATGCCCATTTTCTATTTTGACATACAAATTACTATCCACCATACCTTTCTTAAACCTTTGTTGAGTGAGATAGTTGTCTAGCCTTGCATACCAGGCTCGGGGTGCCTGTTTTAAGCCATATAATGCTTTCTTCAACTTGCAAACCAAGTTGGGATCATCACCAAGTTGGAAACCATCTGGTTGCTCAATATAAACCTCTTCTTCAAGTTTCCCATTCAAAAATGCTGATTTCACATCCATTTGATAAACTTTGAAATTCTTGTAGATTGCTAAAGCCAGAAACATTCTAATTGCCTCTAGTCTAGCTACTGGTGCAAAAGTTTCCTCAAAGTCAATGCCTTCAACTTGTGCATAACCCTTACATACCAATCTTGCTTTATTTCTGACTACCTGTCCGTCTTCATTCAATTTGTTTCAAAAAATCCATTTAGTCCCGATTATATTTTTATTTGTAGGTCTAGGTACTAACTCCCAAGTTTCATTTTTCTCGATCTGATCTAATTCTTCATTTATTGCCTTCATCCAACTTTCATCTTTGCTTGCGTCAACAATATTTTTGGGCTCAATGCTGGATAATAGAGAGTAGTTACTTACTACTCTTCTCCTTGTCTGAACACCAACTTTGGGGTCTCCAATTATTTGCTCTCTAGGATGATTTTTCTGCCAGCTGCCTGTTTTGAATTTCTTATTTTCTTCCACTTCTGAATCACAACTTAAATCATCTGAGTCAATTTTTTGTATCTTTTCCATTTCATTTTCCTCATCTCCTTCAATAACCTCTTCATAAATTGGGTAGTTCATTTCATAGCTAATTACTCGTTCTCTACCTTCATCAAATTTAACATCGACACTATCCACAATTTTCTTTAGCCTCTTGTTGTAGCATTTGTAAGCTTTGCTTCTTGGTGAATAACCAACAAAAATACCTTCATCCGCTCTATCTTCAAACTTACCAAGATTATCTTCAGTTCTTTTGATGTAGCACTTGCTGCCAAAAACTTTGAGGTATTTTGTTGTTGCCCTTTTACCGAACCACAACTCATAAGGAGTTTTGCTTTCATGTGTTCTCAGCATGTACCTATTTTGGATATACACCGCAGTATGGACTGCTTCTCTCCAAAATCTGTCTGCTACTCTGCTTTCAGCCAACATAGTCCGTGCCATTTCCTGCATTGTCCTGTTCTTTCTTTCTACCACTCCATTCTGTTGAGGTGTCCTGGCTGCTGAAAACTGTCTCCTAATACCGTATTTTTCATAGTACTCTACAAACTCCTCTGAAATGAATTCTCCTCCTCTATCTGATCTTAAACATTTGATCCTCCTTCCTGTTTCATTCTCAACTTGGTTTTTGAAAATCTTGAACCTTTCAAAAGCTTCTGATTTATGCTTCAAGAAAAATATCCATGTCATTCTGGAATAGTCATCAATGCACAACATAAAATATTTGTCACCATTTATGCTTTGTGTTCTCATGGGTCCACATAAATCAGTGTGTATTAGTTCCAAAGGTTTGCTTGTGTAGTACTCTTTTGTTTTGAATGTGACTCTAGTTTGCTTCCCCTTTTGGCATGAAGCACAAATGTTGTTTGCAGGTTTGTTGATGGTGGGAATATCTCTCACTACCCTTTTTGAGTTGATTTTTACTAGATTATCAAAACTGATATGACCGAGTCTCTTGTGCCACAACCAACTTTCTTCTTCCTATCCAATAAAACAAGCTCCTTCTGAAGTCTCTGAGAGCGTGTACAAGTTTCCAGATGTCCTTGATCCAGTTGCTATCAATTTTCCACTATTTGTTTTTCTGACTTCACAACCCTGCTTCTTAAAAACTACTTCATGACCTTTATCACAAATCTGACTTACGCTCAACAAGTTATGTTTCAAACCATCCACAAACAAGACTTCTTCTGACTTAATTTTTTCATCAATAATTTTAACTGAACCTTTGCCAACTATCTTAGCTCCATCATTATTTCCAAACTTTACTGAACCACCTTCATATTTCTGTAACTTCTCAAATTTTTATTTGTTACCTATCATATGACTGGAGCATCCACTATCAAGTATCCATGGTACATATTTATTCTATGCTTTAAATGTTGTTTGTACGATTAAGGATTCCTTTTCTTCCTTAAGTCGCTCTTTTTCTTTCCACTCCATTTTGATAGTAGTTTTGGGCTCTTGTTTTGCCTTTCCCTTATCAACAGCTTGTGCATGTTTTACGAGAAGTTTTCTATTTTGTCTCATCTTATTTGGTTGAAATTTCCTTCCCTAAAACTGATTTGATGCAAATGTACTTCTACAGTTTCTTGCAATGTGCCCAAAATTATGACAGTTATAACATTCTACTGTATAATTCATCAGAGGAGAAAAAGCATTTCTACTGGTGAAATTCCTTGGTCTTACATTATATTTGCAGTCTGAGATTTTATGTCCATAGCCATTGCATTTAAAACAGAAACCAGAAAAGGGATAATTGAACCTGGGTGATGGTCTTTGCCATGTTGTCGTAGGAGCCATAGGTCTTCTTCTTCTTTGATGTGTGACATTGGTGAATCCATCATTGTCAGTTCTCCTTTCGTGCCTGGCATTATTGCTTTCTTTTGCATGAGACATTTTTCCTTGATCAACCTGTTTCTTATCTTCATTCTTTATGGATTCTACATTTCTGGCCTTTGATCCATTTGAAGATTCTCCTTCGATGAAACCCAGACCAAATTTGATGCCTGTAGGCCTTTGGTCATTTATAATCTTATCCAGACTTCATAGAACTTTCTTCGCGTTTGTGATAGCAACTAATTTTGTGATTCATCTCTTCTATCTGTGTCCGTAAACCAACATTCTCTTCTTCTAGTTTGCAGCAATAATCTATTTTCATGGTAATTTGTACTTCGAGATCTTCAGATATTTTCTTGTATTCTTCTGTCTGTACTTTCAGATTGGTTATGATTTCGTTTGCATCCTCAAGCCTTTTTGAAATTTTCTTATTCTTTTTCTTCTCTATTTTCCACTCTTCAAGTGCAGAGATCAACTCACCTTCTAGATCTACTTCAGCCTCAGGGTTTTCACCACATACTTCAGAGTTCACTCCTTCCTTTTCTGATTTTACTTCTTCAAATGCCATGAAAAGAGCTTCACCTGTTTCCTCTTCAGAATCCTGACCGGAGCTGTCTTCTGATGAACTGGCATTCCTGGAGATGAAACTTTTCTTCTTGAAGTTGCCTTTTCTGAAATTCATTTTCTTCTTCCAGTCACTTCTTTCTTGGTGCGATCCTTCATCATTTTTGTTCTTCTCATTAAGTGGACATTTAGTCACAAAATGCCCAATGCCTCCATAGTTGAAACATTTAAACGGTAGCTTTCCTCTGTATTTTCCTTTTCCCCTTTTTAGTTTTCTAACAAAGTTTGCTTCCATTTCATCTGATGTCTCTTCTTCCTCGGACTCTTGTTTTGCGTTTTTATTTTTAAGGGCTTTAAAAGCCGCTTCTCTGTCTGTGGGTTTAGATCTTCCTATCCTCATCTCATATGCAGTCAAGGAACCATACATCTCATCTATACTAAAATAATTTAGATTTTTAGCTTCTTCTATCGCTGAGACTTTAGAATCAAACCTTTGAGGAAGAGATCTTAATACCTTTTTCACGACGGTAGAGTCTTCGATATCCTCGTCGAGTCCTCCGATCGCATTAATGATTCCATTAACTCTCAGCATATATGCCTCAATGTTTTCATCGTCATTCATTTTTAATGCTTCGAACTGAGCTCGATGTGTCTGTAACTTGGCCTCCTTGATCTTATCGTTTCCTTCATGAATACTCCTCAGTTTGTCCCATATCTCTTTTGTCATTTTACAGCTCATGATCTTTACTAGTTCACTATCTGCTATTCCGCACATGAGAGCATTCGTTGCTTTTGAGTTATTGTCAAACAGTTTCTTTTCATCAGCCTCTTCTGGAGGAGTGATGGGTATTGTGTATCCACTAACTACTGAATCCCAGATGTCGTATCCCAAAGCACAGAGATATGTCTGCATCCTGATTCTCTAGAACGTGTAATTAGATCCATCAAACAATGGTGCTTTGTTTGATGAGAAGCCTTCACCACCTGCCATTGTGTTACTTCCAAGATCACCCTAGCCGGTTAAGCTTGTACAAGAACTTGGCTCTGATACCAATTGTTAGTCTTACAATGGCACTGAGAGGGGGGGTGAATCAGTGTAGCTCTTTAAACTTGAATTTATAGCTCTTAATATCATAGCAATTAAAACTTATTACTAGATACAACAAGTATAACACAAGAGCATCACATAACACAAGATTTAACGAGGTTCACCAATGTGGCTACTCCTCAAAAATTGACTGCTTGGACTACCATCCAAATCTAGCCTTTGCAAAGCACCAACTTTACAATCAATTTACCAGCACCCACTAGAAGGAGCACCAACCCCTTATTTATCTGCACCAACAGAAAGGAGCACCAACCCCTAATTTACCAACACCTACTGGAAGGAGCACCAACCCTTGATGCCAAGCTACAACCTGGACTTCAATTTTGAATCTATAAGTTTTATAGTAAGATACCTTTGCTTTTGCAAGACCCTGACTGGTCTTCTTCACCTTTGCGATCTCTATGCACTCTGCTCTCTCTATGCAATCACTTCGCACACTCTGCTTCGTTACAGTCGAACTTCACGATCATCTTCTCCCTTTTGTGCACTCTGCTCTCTTTACAAATTTTGCACTTAGCATGATTCGATACGACTTGCTCTCTATGCACAACGACCGTATATCGCATACATTCAACACATCACAATTCTCCAAACAACCCTCCTTTTATAACAATATTTTTCATGATGAAAATCCTAATCTTAGTCGACTGTAAACCCTAATCTTGGTCGGCTTTCATAACAACTATAAACCCTAATTTTAGTCGTTGTCATACTTCTCATTTTGTTGGGTTCTCCTTCTTGACTTGCGCATTTACGACCTATCATAAATCATGACATTTTTTCTCTGCTTCTTTCTTTTGCTTCCGAAACAAATACATGTCACGATATCATGACACTTTTTCTCTCTCCTCTTTCTCTTTGCTTTGGCCCACAAAAATGCAACATGTCGCGATATCGTGACACTTTTTCTCTCTCCTCTTTCTCTTTGCTTTGGCCCACAAAAATACAACATGTCACGATATCATGACACTTTCACCTCGTATACTTCGTCTTTGCTTTTGTCATGATATCACGACACTTCTACTTCCATAGACTTCGACTTTGCTTTTGTCACGATATCGTGACACTTCTACCTCTGTAGTCTTCAACTTAGCTTTTGTCATGAAATCATGACACTTCTACTTCCGTACTTAGCTTCTTTGCTTTTGTCATGAAATCATGACACTTCTGCCTTCAAAGTCTTCTTCTCTCTTTTGTCATGAAATCATGACACTTCTGTTTCAATCTTCTTTCTCTTTTGTCATGAAATCATGACACTTCTACTTTCACTTCTTTCTTCTTTTGTCATGAAATACATGTCACGAAATCGTGACACTTTTCAACTTACTTTCTCTCTCTATTTTAGTCATGAAAATGCGACATGTCATGAAATCGTGACACTTTTCCAACTTACTTTCTCTCTCCTATTTTAGTCACAAAATGCGACATGTCACGAAATCGTGACACTTTTCCAACTTACTTTCTCTCTCCTATTTTAGTCACGAAAATGCGACATGTCATGAAATCGTGACACTTTTCTTACTTGTTCTCTTTCTTCGAACTTGTCACGAAATCGTGACACTTTTTCTTGCTTTCTCTTTCTCTTCCAACATGTCACAAAATCGTGACAGTTTTTCCACTTGCCTTTTTCTCTTCCAACATGTCATGAAATCATGACAATTTTTCCACTTTTTTCTCTTCCAACATGTCACGAAATCATGACAGTTTTTCCACTTGCCTTTTTCTCTTCCAACATGTCACAAATCATGACAGTTTTTCCTGCTTCTTTCTCTCTTCCAACATGTCACGAAATCATGACAGTTTTTCCACTTGCCTTTTTCTCTTCCAACATGTCACGAAATCGTGATAGTTTTTCCTACTTTTTCTCTCTTCCAACATGTCACGAAATCGTGACAGTTTTTCTTGCCTGCTGTATATGTCGCGATATCGCGACACTTTTCTTACTTGTCTTTTTCTTTGATCTTTTGCATATGGGCCACTTCGGTCTTCTTGGAAAATCACTGTACATACTCTGAATAACCTTTGAACTCCTATCTTCTGCATCTGAATAGCTTTTGAACTTCCTGTCCACTGCATCAACAGATCTATCTGACTGTGTTGACAACAATGACAATATTGTTGCTGCACCTTGCTCAATAGTCAGGGTCTTGTAAAAGTGAAGGCATTTGGATAGAAAGAAAAACATATGTACAATCTTCTAGTTTCAAGATTGAAGTCCAAGTTGGTGTTTGGCATCAGGGGTTGGTGCTCCTTCTAGTTGGTGCTAGTAAATCAAGGGTTGGTGCTCCTTTATATTTGTGTAGATAAATCATGGGTTGGCACTCCTTCCAGTATGTGCTGGTAAATTAAGGGTTGGTTCTCCTTCAAGGCATCAAAGACACTTTGCTTTTGTTTGGCCCCCGGCCCAGAAAAAAAAAAAAAGAAAAAAAAAAAAAAAAAAAAAAAAAAAAAAAAAAAAAAAAAAAAAAAAAAAAAAAAAAAAAAAAAAAAAAAAAAAAAAAAAAAAAAAAAAAAAAAAAAAAAAAAAAAAAAAAAAAAAAAAAAAAAAAAAAAAAAAAAAAAAAAAAAAAAAAAAAAAAAAAAAAAAAAAAAAAAAAAAAAAAAAAAAAAAAATAAAAAATCCAAGTTGGTGCTAGTAAATCAGGGGTTGGTGCTCCTTCCAATTGGTGCTGGTAAATTAGGGGTTGGTGCTCCTTTTTGTTAGTGTAGATTAATCAAGGGTTGGTTCTCCTTTCTATTGATATAGATAAATCAGGAGTTGGTGCTCCTTCTAGTGGGTGCTGGTAAATTGATTGTAAAGTTGTTGCTTTGCAAAGCTAGATTTGGATGGGAGTCCAAACAGTCAATTTTTGAGGAGTAGCCAAATCGGTGACCCTCTAGTACATCTTATGTTGTGTGATGTTCTCTTGTTATATTTACTTTATTGGGTTTTAAGTTTTCATTGTTTTGGCATTAAGAGTTGAAGATTTAAGTTTTAAAATAGCTACACTGATTCACCCCCCCTCTCAGTGTCATTGTGAGACTAACAATTGGTATCAGAGCCAGGTTTCTGAATAAGATTAACCGGATAGGGTGATCTTGGAAGTGACACAATGGCAAGTGGTGAAGGCTTCTCATCAAACAAAGCACCATTGTTTGATGGAACTAATTACATATTTTGGAGACTCAAGATGTAGACATATCTTTGTGCTTTGGGATATGACATTTGGGATTCAGTAGATAGTGGATACACAATACCCACCACTTCTCCAACTGATGTTGCTGATAAGAAATTGTTTGAGAATAACTCAAAAGCAAAGAATGCTATCATGTGTGGATTAGTGGACAGTGAACTAGTAAAAATTACGAGTTGTAAAACAAGAAATATGGGACAAACTGAGGAGCATTCATGAAGGAGATGATAAGATCAAGGATGCCAAGTTACAAACACATCGAGCTTAGTTCAAAGTATTAAAGATGAATGACGATGAGAACATAGAGGTATATATTCTGAGAGTTAATGAAGTCATTAATGCAATTAGAGGACTCGGTTAGGAAATCAAAGATTCCATCATCATGAAAAAGGTATGAAGATCTCTTCCCCAAAGATTTGATCCTAAAGTTTTAGCTATAGAAGAAGCTAAAGATCTAAATTATTTTAGTATGGATGAGATGCATGGTTCTTTGAATGTATATGAGATGAGAATAGGAAAATCTAAACCCATAGATAGAGAATTTACTTTTAAAGCCCATAAAAATATGAAAGCAAAACAAGAATCTAAGGAAGAAGAGACATCAGATGAAATGGAAGCAAATTTTGTTCGAAAACTAAAAAGGGGAAAAGGAAAATACAGAGGAAAGTTACCGTTTAAATGTTTCAATTGTGGAGGCATTGGGCATTTTGCAACTAAATGTCCACTTAATGAGAATGAAAAAAGTGATGAAGGATCACACCAAGAAAGAAGTGTCTGGAAGAAAAAAACAAATTTCAGAAACGACAACTTCAGGAAGAAAAGTTTCATCTCCAAGAATGTCAGTTCATCAAAAGATAGTTGCGGTGAGGATTCTGAAAAGGAAACAGGTGAAGCTCTTTTCATGGAACTCAAAGAAGAAAAAATAGAAAAGATAGAAGGAGTGAATTATGAAGTATGTGATGAAAACCTTGAGGGTGAAGTATATCTAGAAGGTGAGTTGATTGTTGCACTTGAAGAGTTGGGTATAGAAAGGAAAAAAAACAAAAGACTGTCCAAGAAGTTAGAAAATATGGGGATAATATTGAAGATCTCTTCTTAAAAATTCATAAATCCAAGAAAATAGAAGAAGCCTTGAAGTCATACCTGGATGATAAAGGCGATGTTTGTGGTAAACAAGAAGAGGAGATTATTTTATTGAGGAAACAACTAGAAGATGCCAATACAAATCTCAAATTTGAGAAGAGCACAGAGTTGCTAGATAAAATGATAAGGCAAAAAAGAAGCCCCATGTGTAATCTTGGTCTTGGATATGAAGCTGAACAACCTTCCTCTTCTAAATTTGCAGAGAAGAAGAAGTCCACTGCTGAAGGATCAAAGCAAGAAAATTTTGAAGCTAAAACTTCAAAAGGAATAAAATCTCAAAGGAGATCTACAACAAAGCAACCACAAAAAAAGAGGTTCTATCACTTCATAATAATTCTTGTAATGGCTATTGTTTTAGATGCAACCATTATGGTCACAAGGCAATGTATTGTGGATTGAATAATAGATCAAAGAGTTATGCTAGTAGAAATACATCTATTGAACACCATGTGCAATGTTTTAAATGTAATGGTCATGGGCACATAGCAAGGTCTTGTCCAAGAAATTTTGTATCTAATCTAAGGCAAGATAGTAGATTTCATCAGACACAAAGAATGCAACACATACAGGGAAGAAATAATGTGCATAAAATAAAGGAAAATAATCATCCATCAAGGATGCACAAGAGACAACCACCCAAGAGAAATGTTCAAGTTCACAAAAACGTTCAAAATAGGGATGCAGTTGAAAAACTCAAGCCCAAGATCAAGAAATATTGGAGAAAGAAATAAGAGAGGAAATCAATAGGTCGCAAGTTGAGCAAGGATGTGTAGATGATAGAAAGAGTACTAGTAGAGGTGCACTCAATCTTGGAGATAGGTTGGTCACGTGGAATAGTAAGAAACAAGAGTCAGTCTCCTTATTCACAATAGAGGGAGAATATATTGTAGTGAAAACATGCTGTATGCAGGAGAAAGTTGCGGAAGGTGAGGTTAAGTTGGATTTCATTCCAACAACAGAGCAAGTAGCGGATATCTTCTCAAAACCATTTCCCAAGGAAGTCGTTGAGTACCTTCGCAATAAATTGGGAGTGGTCAATTTGTTTATCATTTTGCTCATGTTTGTGATTTTTGCTAAGTGTAATAATTTTTTCCTGAGAATTTTGTGCATGGACTTAAGGGGAGTCTACAGCAGCCCTTTGATATTGTTGTCAAATGGGGGGAAGAGTTACAGGAAATTGCACGTGTGTTGCCAACAATTCCAAAGGGGGAGATTGTTGAGCAAGGTGCAGCAACAGTATTGTCATTATTGTCAACACAGTCAGAAATATTGGTTGAAGCAATGGACAGGATCTTAGAGGTTAATCAGAGTATGTATAGTGATGTTAAATGCTTATGAGGATCTTTACCCACATTTTTGCATATTTTCCAAGAAGACCGAAGTGGCCCATATTCTCAAGATCAAAGAAAAAGCAAAACACCACAAAAAAAAGGTTTCGCGATATCGTGACATGTTGCATTTTCGTGGTCAAAATAGAAGAGAAAATGCAAGGAGAAAAAGTGTCACGATATCGTGACATGTTGCATTTTTATGGCCAAAAGAGAAGAGAAAATGCAAGGAGAAAAAGTGTCGCGATATTGCGACATGTTGCATTTTCACGGCCAAAAGGAAAGAGAAAATGCAAGGAGAAAAAGTGTCATGATATCGCGACATGTTGTATTTTCACGGGCCAAAGGAAAGAGAAAGATCAAGGAGAAAAATTGTCGTGATATTGCGACATGTTGTTTTTTCAAGGGCTAAGGAGAGAGAAAAAGGAAAGAGAAAAAAGTGTCACGATATCGCAACATGTTGTTTTTTCGTGGGCCGAGAGAGAAAAAGCAAAGAGAAAAAAGTGTCGCAATATCGCGACATGTTGTTTTTTTGCGGGCCAAGGAGAGAGAAAAAGCAAAGAGAAAAAAGTGTCGCGATATCGCGACATGTTGCATTTTTGCGGTCCAAAGCGAAGAGAAAATGCAAGGAGGAAAAAGTGTCGCGATATCGCGACATGTAGCATTTTCGCAGTATAAAGCGAAGAGAAAGACAGAGAAAGAAAAAGTGTCATGATATCGTGACATGTCACTTTTTTGCGACTCGAAAAGGCCAGGAAGGAAGAGAATGAAAAATTGTTGCGATATCGCGACATGTCGCATTTTCGTGACTCGACAAGGGCAGGAAGGAAGAGAAAGAAAAAGTGTCACGATATCATGACATGTCGCATTTTCATGACTCAAAAATGGTAGGAAGGAAGAGAATGAAAAAGTTTCGTGATATTATGACATGTCACATTTTCGTGACTCGACAAGGGCAGGCTGGTAGAGAAAAAAATGTGTCGTGATATCATGACATGTCGCATTTTCATGACTCGAAAAGGCCAGACAAGAAGAGAAACAAAAGTGTCATGATATCATGACATGTCGCATTTTCAAGACTCAATAAGGGCAGGTAGTCAGAGTAACAAAAGTGTCATGATATCATGACATGTCACATTTTCATGACTCAAGAAGGGTAGGAAGTCAGAGTAACAAAAGTGTCGCGATATCGTGACATGTCGCATTTTTGTGACTCAAGAAGGATGGGTAGGCAGAGTAACAAAAGTGTTGTGATATCGTGATATGTCACATTTTTGCGACTCAAAAAGGCCAGGAAAGCAGTGAAACAAAAGTGTCATGATATCTCGACATGTCGCATTTTCATGACTGAAGACCAGGATGGTAAAACTGAAGACTGCATAGTGACGTGGACCCATAAGGAATCTTTAATGATTTTAAATCATTTAAGATGGTCGTTACACATGGAAAGAAATGAACACATGCCCATGTGGAGAAAATGAACAATTGAAGAAGGAGAAAATGAACAGTTGAAGAAGGAGAAAATGAATAGTCATCAAAATAGAATCGAAAAGCTTTTTCGGGAACCAAAAAGCATGCATGCACAAAGGAGAAAATGAATAGTCATGACCGAGAAGACGAATAGTCATGGTAGGAGAATATGGTGTCAATTATTTGCATGTAACATGTTTGACGAAATGCCTACTCTATATATACAAAAGGAGTTACATAAAGAAGGTGTTACAATTGACAAGTGGCATATGAGAATTGAAAGGAGTTACGACTAGACTTACAAAGAGAAAGGATTGTTATAAAATGAGTGATGCTTGGAGAATTATATTAAATCTTGTGAAGAGTGCGAGAAGAGAGCGAGAAGTACGCGAGAGGCGAGCGAGAAGGGTGTGTGTTTTGTGAAGTGTGGGAGATGTTGAGTGAGTAATAGACCAGTTAGGGCCTTGTAAAAATGAAGGTATTTCTATGTCAATCTTCCAGTTTCAAGAATGAAGTCCAAGTTGGTTCTTGGCATCAAGGGTTGGTGCTCCTTTTAGTTAGTGCTGGTAAATAAGGGGTTAGTGCTCCTTTCTATTTGTGCAAATAAATCATGGGTTGGTTCTCCTTCCAGTATGTGCTAGTAAATCAGGGGTTGGTGCTCCTTTTTATTGGTGCAGATAAATCAGGGGTTGGTGCTCCTTCCAGTTGGTGCTGGTAAATCAGGGGTTGGTGCTCCTTTCTGTTGGTGCAGATAAATTAGGGGTTTGTGCTCCTTTATATTGATGCAGATAAATTAGGGGTTGGTGCTCCTTTATATTGATGCAGATAAATTAGGGGTTGGTGCTCCTTCTAGTGTGTGCTAGTAAATTGATTGTAAAGTTTTTGCTTTGCAAATGCTAGATTTGGATGGGAGTCCAAATAGTTAATTTTTAAGGAGTAGCCAAAACTGGTGAACCTCGATACATCTTGTGTTGTGTGATGTTCTTTTGTTATATTTGCTTTATTGGGTTTTAAGTTTTAATTGTTTTGGCATTAAGAGTTGAAGATTTAAGTTTTTAAGAGCTACACTGATTCACCCCCCCCTCTCAGTGTCATTGTGAGACTAACAGGTTTAACCTTAGCCATTTCATAATTTCATCATTAACATAGCTCAACCTTAGCCATTTCATCATTTCATCATTAACATGGCTCAACCTTAGCCATTTTATCATTTCATCATTAACATGGCTTAACCTTAGCCATTTTATCAGTTCATCATTAACATAGCTCAACCTTAGCCATTTCATAATTTCATCATTAACATGGCTCAACCTTAGCCATTTTATCATTAACATGGCTCAACCTTAGCCATTTCATCATTAACATGGCTTAAACTTAGCCATTTCATCATTAGCATGGCTCAACCTTAGTCATTTCATCATTTCATCATTAACATGGCTCAACCTTAGCCATTTCATCATTAACATGGCTCAACCTTATCCATTTCATCATTAACATGGTCATCATTAACATGGCTCAACCTTAGCCATTTTATCATTAACATGGCTTAGCCTTATCCATTTCATCATTTCATCATTAACATGGCTCAACCTTAGCCATTTCATCATTAACATTTCTTAACCTTAGCCATTTTATCATTTCATCATTAACATGGCTCAACCTTAGCCATTTCATCGTTTCATCATTAACATGGCTCAACCTTAGCTATTTCATCATTTTATCATTAACATAGCTCAACCTTAGCCATTTCATTATTAACATGGCTTAACCTTAGCCATTTCATCATTTCATCATTAACATGGATCAACCTTAACCATTTCATAATCTCATTATTAGCATGGCTCAACCTTAGCCATTTCACCCTTAACCTGGCTCAACCAATAGCCATTTCATCCTTAACATGGCTCAACCAATAGCCATTTCATCATTAACATGGCTCAACCTTATCCATTTCATCATTTCATCATTAACATGGCTCAACCTTAGCCATTTCATTATTTTATCATTAACATGGCTCAACCTTACCCATTTCATCATTTCATCATTAACATGACTCAACCTTAGCCATTTCATCATTAACATGGCTTAAACTTAGCAATTTTATCATTTCATCATTAACATGGCTCAACCTTAGCCATTTCATCATTAACATGGCTCAACCTTAGCCATTTCATCATTTTATCATTAACATGGCTCAACCTTAGCCATTTCATCATTTCATCATTAGCATGGCTCAACCTTGGCCATTTCATCATTAACATGGCTCAACCTTAGCCATTTCATCATTAACATGGCTCAACCTTAGCCATTTCATCATTAACATGGCTCAACCATAGCCATTTCATCATTTACATGGCTTAACCAATAGCCCTTTCATCACTAACATGGCTTACACAATAGCCATTCCATCATTACGTAATAGGTGGATTTGATGTGTTTTCCATTAAGTTATTTTGACTTATTACTTTTTTTTTATTTTGAGTTAACCATAATGTAAGTAAATAAAATAATAATATAAAGGAATACATTGTAAATAATAATGAATGAGGTAAGCCACACAAGGTAAAACCTAGGACAATGTATTTTCTTTTACTTTTAAAAAATTCCTACACAATATTGTTTGGTTTGGTGTTATTTGGATTTAATTGCATATATTTCATTTACGTACTTCATAGTTCAAGCTAGAATTCAAAAGAAAACAAGTAACTTAAATTGTGTAATGTAAAACATACCCCAATTCCTAGTCACTTTGGAGGCTGATCAATTTCAAAATGCTCCAAAGGTCTTAACCCCTTTGGTCACAACCAATTTCAAAAGGCTCCAAAGGTCTTAACCCCTTTGGTCACAATCAATTTCAAAAGGCTCCAAAGGTCTTAACCCCTTTGGTCACATCAATTTCAAAAGGCTCCAAAGGTCTTAACCCCTTTGGTCACACATAAATTTCAAAAGGCTCCAAAGGTCTTAACCCCTTTGGTCACACATCAATTTCAAAAGGCTCCAAAGGTCTTAACCCCTTTGGTCACACATCAATTTCAAAAGGCTCCAAACGTCTCAATCCCTTTGGTGAGATAAAATTTTCAAAAGGTACCAAAGGTACCCAGCTCCTTTGGTCATAAGCTTACTATATTAGTGGGAGTAGACAAATATGAGCTGATGAACATCATACACTTGAAAGTGTGTTCCATGCTTATTGTGATTACTATATATGTACATACATGGCTAAAATTAAAAACCAAAACAACAAAATAAAATTGCATTTTCATAAGCATGCATACATATAGGCATTTACAATTATCATGATGACATGGCCACAAATACAAAGTCTAGTTATAACGATTGGGGTTACCTAGTTTGAAGCAAAATCATACAATTATCATAAAGGAAAGAAAAGAAAAAGAAGTCATAAAACCCAACATAGCACATGTCAAAAATAAAAAAGTCTAAGTTTTTCACTCACTAAGTCGTTACTAGTGTTGATAGCAGTCTCCAATAAGGATGTCCAATTTTCTTTAGGACCAAGAACACTTCCACCACATTAAGAAAGTCTTGAGTATTGCCAATTGATTTCGACACAATCCTGAACCAACCACATTACATCACATCTTAAAAACATTTTGAGTCAAGGAGGGTTAGTACCATACTTGGGTAGTACCTCGAGGCAAAAAAGGATTTTCCTTGCTTGTCCCATCATGCAACATAGTCCAAAGAAAAAATAGTGGTTTTCACCACTACCTCAATTACTCTTCAAACATAAGCATAAAAACATAGAGTAGTAAGGATAGGGTCAAAATTCTCATCATACTTGGGTTGAGAATCCGATTCCCCAAATATCTATACAAAATTAACAAATAAAATCCCAAACACCCTTGATCCCTCAAGTCGTAAGGATTCGTACTTCACGTCCCTAGCATGAATGGGTAGTCATCCCCAAGGTCTAAAATATCAAATCCCATTGGACTATGGAGTGAATATTCACCGGGGCTATATACACCTGGCTGGCAGTGGAGTAAGCTCATATGGGGCGACATGTATCCTTGGCAAACAAGAAGACCTCTGATCGTACATAAGGACATACTAGCTTCAGGTCATCCCCATAACATTTCATACCCAATTTACTCATAGTGGGTCAATGAAATTCACATGCACACACACTGGTTCTTGATTAGATAGGGTCATTGTCACACTCAATATTTGGTAATTGAACCTCACTTGCACACACATTGGTCCTAAATAAAGTTAGACAACCCAAGTGAGTTTGATTGATAATACTAGTATGTTTGAGTTTTTGAAAATGCTGCAGTACTCATTCCATACAAACATCCATATCTTCTTCCATATCAACATCCATATCTTCTTCCATGTCAACATTCATGCCTGCATCATATGTCAAGTTGCATTAAGTCATTAAAATTGGGTACCCCTGATTACAAAACAGTGGACATCAAACATGGCTAATAAAAATTTTGAACTATAAAAATATCATTCAAACACCATGCACCCCTCTCATATAGATTAGGTTCATTACACATTTACTTGTGTAGACACCAAAACAACACCAATCTGATCATGTGGATACAAGCACTGACCGAATTGGCATACATAGCCCCTAGGGCAGCCCCTAGAGGTTAAACAAGTGGTCCTAACCACTCCCAAAGTAGTTTTGGAAGGTCAGAGGTCAATTTGGCACCTTTCAAGCACCCTGCTCCTTACTCGTTCCACCCTGGGGTGAATAGAATGCTATTCGCCCCACCCTGGGATGATTAGCAGCAATCGCTCCAGGGTGGGGCGAATAGCAGGTTTGACGGGAAAAAGGTCAAACCTTGACAAATGGTAGCTCAGATCCGCCACTCAACTCCACCTTCAATGCATGGGAGTGCGAGTGAGCATTTTTGAGCTCAAAGAGGCAGTCATAGAGGCAGTCATGGAGCCCTTAATCAGGGAGGAATCTTCTCTCCCCTGGGAAGGCATGATGGCCAAGTGGCGCCCCTGCATGCACATTCAAAGCAGACCTTCAGGTCTATAAAATGGTGAGTCTTCTCACCCCAAAAAAAGGATAGAGCAGGAGCATTTGGAGCAATGGAGTGCTGCCGAATTACATCCTCACCCCTCACTTGTGCTTCTTACATCCTTGATCTCTCTTTTGGAAGGGAGGTTATTGGGTGAACATTGGAAGCGCAATCCGGACCCAAAACCCAAACATTTGGCCACAATACCCCACCCAATTTTCTGACACAACCCCCTAGGAGGTTTTGGACCCATCCCAAGTGGATTGGTGTCGAAACCAAGCCCCAAACGGTGGGCGTCCTGCCCCCGGGTGCCCCTCGCACTACTGTAGTCCTAATCGCCCCACCCCGGAGTGATTAGAAATATGTAGTAGATTTCTTCACTATTTCTTTTGCATCTTATTTTATGTCATTCATATATGCTGCCATTCAAATTTCATGCCATTCTGATGAGTTTTGACTATGTTTTCATTATTTTTCGCTTTCACTAACATACAGGGAGCATCTTCGGATACAGGGTGATCGGGGCTAAATATGCAAAATCTGACCTTCTGGGTCATCTCAAAATGCCCTATTTTTCCTAACACCAACTTTGTAGGTGTTTTGGAGGCCTCTAGATGGGACATTTAGGAGGTTGCTTTCTGACATTTTATGATAGTCCTAATCGTCCCACCCCAGAGCGATTAGAAATCTACAATATATTTCTTGACTATTCCTTTTGTAGTGTGTTCATGATGGTGTTTGCATGCTTCTATCCAAATTTCATCTTATTCTAACATGTTTTGATTACCATTTTAATTATTTCATGCATGCATTAACCGGAGGCCTTGGGGATTGCATGTTTCCCTCCATCCGTAGGTGCTATTAATCATTTGTTATTTCTTTGAACATAGGATCTCAACACCAGAGGGGTAGCAAGGAACTACAGATGCATTCATGCAAGTGATGGTGACGTTTGGCCCACCCATTTCAAATGTGGGCACGTGGAAGATCCCGAAGGGAAGCGTACCATCCGTGGTGTAACAAAACTATATCTAACGCTCCTAGCCCCTAAAAAGGAAGGAGACGTATTGTAACCTGATCTCAAAGAAAAATTAATAAAAAAAAGGGCTGCACTTTACATTTGCTTTATATCTCATTTCAGTTCATTTGTTTTCCCTTTTCATGCACTTTAGTCCTTTCTTCATTCGTAGGAGCTAGCATTACATATGCTTTTGTTTGCATCGCACCCGGTATGCCATTGCTTCCGTATCCTAGTGATTTCAGTGGCGATCATGGTGGGACCTATCCCCTAATTTTGGGATCAAATTTCTGATCAAAATTTTGTGTTTTTGCTTGCAGGTGTTAATCCTTCAAGCGTTGGACTACTGCTCGTGCCACCCTATGATGAATACAGACTAGAATTCATGCCACCCAGGATGAATAAGGCATTCATCCCACCCTATGATGAATACAGATCTGCTATTCATCCCACCCAGGATGATTAGCTCTCTATGCATTTTTTGAGCAGAAACTCAGAGGCATCCGGTTTGGGCAGAGAAGAGGTAGGTTTTCTGAACATCCTCTATAATTTTTTGTCTCTGTTTCTATGATTTTTCTATTTCTTTGCTTGCATAGAAAATTTTACTACATGTTTTCTTTCTTTGCGCAAGTAAAAATAACCACACACACCACGTGATAATATAAACATCAAGGAGTTGGTCGTAAAACCCCAACACTTGATCAAGACCAACGGTGGATTTCATCACCACCTTGGCTTGAATTTTTGCATACATAACCCCGATCGCTACTATTGCTAGACGTAAATCCTGATGAAAGCTGACCAAGTGTAGCTGGGGTGATTCCCAGTGCATGAGGATAAGTCTTCTATGGTAGGTGTCAAAAATAGGGTGATTCCCCTTTCGTACCGCCTATGTTCCACGTATTGTTCTGCTCTCGCGTACCAATAGTTTCCCTCACGTAAGGGCGGGTATATTGAGAGGTTCGGTATAATGGCCTGGCAGTGGTATATTGAAGGGGCGACCATTTTGGGAGATATAAGAGCCCTCATATTGCATATACAACAAAATTTTCTTTACAAGGTTTTCAAAACAAAATCAAAACACACTAAACCAGATCTAGGGCACACCTTTAATCTATAAACGAGATAATCATTGCTTTGATTGTGTGGTCCCATTTTGTTTAGTGTAGCATAAAAAATTGTAAAGAAGATAAAAACCTACATATCTTGTAGAGAGACACCACCATGGTGTACACCCGTAGCCAAGCCCAATCATGGGCAGAAGCTACGAAAAGTGTACAAGGGGGCACAAGTCACCTCCGCTATAGCCCCAAGGACTTGGTCATACCACCTTGGTGGCCTGACCCACAAAATAGTCCACATCATACCATGACGGAATGGGACTATAGAGGCACCCCTTCGAGGGGCACGCCCATGCAACATAGACCCTTTCAGGAGGAGTCCATACACGTGGCACTCAACATAGATGGGAGGGCTCCCTTAGACACTCGTTATGAGTGGCCACCATGTGATGAAGTGCTAGAACAACATAGGGTCCATAAGGAGGGGCCACATGATTACATCATCCCTCCTCTACCCCTTATTACTATCAAAAACAATAGGCCAAATCTAGAGTGCAAGGCTCTTCAGATAGGGTGAGCCAACTCTGCCCGCCCCTTTCACATATACGAAAGGGAGCATGAGGAAAACCACTACATTCCTCAAGAGCAATACATAGCATGGGAACAATGCACTTCCGCACCTGCTATTTATCAGGATCACCTACTGAGGCCAGAGCCTCGGGTGAATGCCGCTAACCTCGATAGAGGGAAGTGACCTATAGAGATCTCGGATCACCATGACCGAGATAGATGTGTAGGGGAGGCATCTAGGCCTCCTAGACTCAAGACGATGGAACAAATCGACTTGGCATTTGCCAAACATGCCACCCACCAAGCGCAAATCATGTAGCTTGAGCAAGACCAACAATAGTTAGAGCACCTGTATCACCTTAGCAAAGAGCGCATTCGATGTCAGACAGATGAGTTGCTCTAGAACACTATGCCTGAGAGGGTCCCAACCCCTCGCATGCATAGGACAGAGTTGTATGAGAGGCACAACCCCTTGGTGTGAGACAGGTCTCCATGACCTTATCAAGTGTTGCCTCCAAGACCTCCTAGACCTGAGCGGGAGACCACCCCTAGAGCCAATGATGGGCACCCTCCTGGGCACCCACCCATGTTTATAGGTCATGCCCAAGAACTCCTCAAGAAGCCTATGAGGAATTTGAGCAAGAAGAAGAGTGGGCTGAAATGCCCTACCAAGGTAGGGGGTGCTACCCAGTTGCCCCTCCATAGGCCTCAAGTTCCCCGTAATTCACAATGGGAACAAACCAAGGAGGAAGAGATCAAATATTTCGATGCATACAAAGCGCTGCTAGAGTGCTTAGAGTCTATGGAGACCAAGACTTCTGGGCCCCAAAAGCCCACTTTACGCCAGCTCCGCAGTCACCCGGTGCATCCTTCAGTACCGGCACCCCCATACCCTGAACACTTCAAAATGCCTCAATTGGCAATATTTAGAGGGGATGAGGATGCCCAAGAGCACGTGACAAGATTCCTAAGCCAATGCTTTGGCATTCAGGACAATGATGCTTTGCTTCTAAGAACATTTATAACCACGTTCGTAGGCCCTACCTCGGATTGGTTTACCCAGTTGCCGAAGCATAGCATCAGCAACCTGGACCAGCTAGTGGATGCATTCCTTGAACATTTTGCCTTCAACACCAAGAAGAAGGCATCATTAAGTGACCTAGCTAGCCTCAGACAGTATGAGGAGGAGACCATGGTGGCCTATGGAAATCGGTGGAGAACGTTGCTTTCAAAGCTTCCTTACCTCCCTCCCATGGCCGATCTGACCCAAATGTTCTCGAAAAGTTGCCTAAGATCGATCTCCATGCTATTGTAGCTACAGCAATATGCCACTCTCGAGGAAGCTCTGGCGCAAGCCAGAATCATTGAGGAGATCAAGATACAAGATGGCGAGATTGCCAAGCCACGCAAGAAAGAGTGGCCCAAAAATGCCAAAACTGGGTCAACGCAACCAAAACCCATTATGGTCAATCAAGTTGCCATAAACATACCAAAGCCTGCACAGACGACACAGCCCCCAAAGGCTAATTATCAGGCAGTTCCTCTTGACAGCTATGAGAAGGAAAATCATAGGCAAGAGCAAAATCAGCAGCGTCACCCTAGGCGACAATTCACACCCTTCACAGAATCTAAAGACTCCTTGTTTGACCATTTGTCCATGGCAAACTTGATAAACCTGCTAGAAAGTCGACCCGTAGACCCCAACGCGCCAAAACCCAAGGGCTATAGGGAAGACTTGTACTATAGATTTCATCGACAGAAAGGACATGACCTTTACGCATGTTGGAAGTTCAAAAGCTTAGTGCAAGACCTAATAGACAACAAAATGCTAGCGGTGGATAATCCCGTAGCACCAAACAACCAATAGATGGAGGTCTTCAAAGACCCCCTACCTACCCATGATGCATAGGCAAAGACTCTTCAAGTCAATGAGGTGACACAAAACTACCCCATGCAGGGGTATGTAGGGATGATAAGCATAGTGACATGAAACAAGAGGTATCCAAGCACAGCTGCCCCCGCTGTAGCTACAGGAGAGGTTCCATCAATGTCACAACCTCAACAACACCCTACGCAACCTCCTCCACCTAGACCAATGGCCATGATTCGGACTAAACTTACCCAAAGTTTAAGGACCACGTCGGCTAGGCTCTCCATCTATGAGCTCATCCAACAATCACCGCCCCATCGAGAGGCTCTAATGGAGATACTCAAAGCCATCGAGCTACAGCCCCATGAAGCAAACTCTTTCAACAACTTTGTGGGACATGTAAAATGATGTACAGAACCAGTCATCACCTTTAGAGAAGATGAACTAAAATCGGTGATTGGTGATATGGTGGATCCACCCCTGCACGTCATTGCATGGGTCAACGAGATTCCATTTAAGAGGGTGTTGGTGGACACTGGCTCATCCAACAATATAATCACAATAGCGGCATTGAAACACCTCAAGTTGCCAGCATCTCACATTGTGGCCTCCACCTATACTCTTCGAGCATTCAATGACGTGATATGCTCGATGGTTGGCACAATTGTCCTGCCCATCCAAGTGGGACAAAAGACTATTCCTACATTGTGCCACATCCTGGAAGGTGAGATGGCCTACAATATCTTGTTGGGCCGGCCTTGGATCAGGGACATGAAGTGTGTCCCTTCGATAGCCCATCAATGCCTAAAGTACACATACGAAGGGCAAGTGCATGTAGTCCCGATAGACTTAGAGCCCTTCAAGTATTGCAATGCGGTGCAGCTGATGCCACAATCGACCCTTCCATCGACACATTTGGACTTTCAGTTGAATCCATCCAAATAGGGTCTGATTCCGCATACATCCCCACTATTAAGTCCCTCAAATCCCCAATCGGGTCCATCTTCATCATCTGGTCCTTCACCAATGATACCACCTACGGTGGCCACATCGAAGGACAATGGGAAGAAACCCCTAGAAGAGGCACCACCATCGGTCTCAACCATCTCTACCGAAGAGGTGCCTAGCCGAATGGAAGTCGAGATGCCTAGTTCACCCGACATGGAGTGGACCCAGGAAGAACTCCCATTCCCTCCCCTCAACCACCAACGATCACCATTGAGATGGCCAATACGGGCCTGGGGAGTATCTAGTGTGGAACATTGTAGCAACACCCACGCTTGAGTCCATGCAGGACATGGGGAGACCTCGCCTCCCCATCGACACTATTGTCCCTTTGGGCTACCCACCAAATCAGACAAATTTTGTATATGGGGGCCTCGACAATGGCATTGAACCTTACCTGCAAGAGGAAGAGGATGAAGAGCCCTTTGCTGAGAACGTCAACTATCTGTCCAACCCAGACTTCACTTTGAAATACCTTGGCCAATGTAATTGGCATGGATATGGGTTAGGCAGATATGAACAAGGGGTGCGCATTCTTTGTCAACCAAGATATCAGATGCCATACGACAAATCAGGAGTAGGGTTCAACCACCCTCTGCCCCTTGACATCTTGGTAGAGAACATGCAAGGCCTAGGGCTAGGCAACAAGGATGGGTTGGCACAAGATCCATATGCCAATCCTAACACAACATACACATTGGGGGATTATCTCCCATTGTTAACAACCAACCTTGTGGGCCTCAACAATTCCTCCCCTTTGATCGAGAAAGGGGAAAGTTCAAGAACTTGCCTCCAAAAGGGATATAGACAAGGCCAAGAAGGATCTTAGAAGATGAGTCAGAGTATGAGGTAGCACCTTGGGACCCTTTCGAGTCCGATAGCAATCACTCGCAAGTGATGCCCATAGATGACTATCAGGAGAACTTCATGACAATGTTCCCCTTCAATGCTCCAATCGAGCAAATGCCACCTCAAGAGAATCAGGTCCTCCCATAGAGAGCGGAACAACCCCGATGGGACCAAATTAACTTGCTCGAGCAGAACGAGCCTCACATGCCACAAATAGTTATCAGAGCCAATGAAGGCCTATGGATCTCTGATAGCGATTATGAAGATGAGACTGAGATGGCATATCTCAACCATATGCGATAGCAACAATACCCCATGGACATTGATGATATGTTTGAATAGCTAAACATGGGGCCAAGGCATAGGTGGCACCTAAACCAAGCACAGTTAGACCAAGTGCTGCACCCGCCACTTTAGGCATACAGAGAGCACCTTCCGCCCAGAGACCCTATAGAGCCATCAGTGCCAAGGGTAGACCCTATCCTTTTATCCACACATAGGGCCGATCCATTTGTGCCAATACCCACAGAGCCAGATCCAGAGCACAAATATCACCAAGGATGTCCGAGTCACCACCCACATGGTAATGGAGACCAAATTCACTTCATCAACATGATCTCCATTGACTTAACCACCCCCATCCGCAATCCAACCGATCCAACATGACCATTGTATCTAAACCTAGATGCCATAGACTAGGATCATGCTAACTCACCACCATCCCCATCAGAGTACTGGCCTTGCGGTGAGATGCTTCATTTCACCCCAAGACCAACTCAGGATATCTTCCATGCTGAAGAGGAACCCGACGTTCCAAACGTAGATCTAAATTTAGAAAATGATATCCACCTGATCCCAACTCCACACCAGTTGGAGGATGGGTCCCACATGTCAGTCGAAGAGATGACTGACGTAGACATCGGCTCTGATCCAATGAATCCATAAATCATCAAGCTAGGGGTAAGTCTATCCCCCAAAGAGCAAGCCGATTACATTGCCCTTCTCAAAGAGAAGAAGGAGGTTTTTGCATGGTCCTACAAAGACATGTCGGGGCTAGACCCATAGCTAGTCATGCATAATCTAACGCTTGATCCGACAGTCAAGCCAGTCAAGCAAAAACTATGTAAGATGCACCCAACAGTAGCCTTAATGGTCAAATATGAGCTACAAAAGTTGTTGGATGCACAGTTTGTCATCTGCATGGATTACCCACCATGGTTGTCCAACATGGTACCCATCAAGAAGCCTGATGGGAGGATTCGCATATGCACCAATTTTTGAGATCTAAACAAAGCGAGTCCCAAGGATGATTTCCCCTTGCCTAGCATCGATGCATTGGTAGATGCTACAATAGGCCATGAAATGCTTTCCCTCATGGATGGTTTCTCGAGATACAATCAGATTCGTATCAATCTCGATGATCAACTCAAAATGGCGTTCACAATGCCTTGGGGGACATTTTGTTATAAGGTCATGCCCTTTGGCCTTAAAAATGTTGGCGCCACCTACCAACGCGCTATGACATACATCTTCCATGATCACATGCATAAAACTTTGGAAGACTATATGGATGATTTGTTGGCCAAATCTCTTTTGTGCCCAGATCATCTCGATGACTTAAGCAAGATCCTCGATCGCCTCATCGAACACAAAGTCAGACTAAACCCCAAGAAGTGCGTATTTGGCATCACATCTGGAAAACTCTTGGGTTTCATAGTCTCAAAATGAGGCATCGAGGTAGATCCAAATAAATTCAAGGCAATCCTTGAAATGCTTCCCCCAACCACCATCAAGCAGCTCAGAAGCTTGCAGGGAAAGGTCACGTCAATCAAGCGCTTCATAGCGCAATTATCTGACAAGTGCCGACCCATGAATAAATTATTACACAAGGGGGTAGCATTTCACTGGGATGATGAGTGCCAGTCAGCCTTCGATGACATTAAACAATACTTGGCTTCACCGCCAGTATTGGCACCACCTAGACCAGGAGTGTCATTCTATTTATACATCTCAGCTACTGAGGTGGCACTGGGCGCCATGCTAGCCCAGAAAAATGAACTACATAAAGAACAGGCTACTTACTATCTTAGCCGCACCCTGGTCAGTTATGAACTTAACTATGCATACGTCGAGAAGCTATGCTTAGCAGTGGTATTTGCCACCAAAAAGCTATGCCACTACATGTTGAGCAATACGACGTATGTTGTGTCTAAGGAGAATCCATTACGATACATGATGAGTCATACTTATCATAGTAGCCGCATGATAAAATGGATCATGTTGTTGATGGAGTTTGACATCGAATTCATTGGACAGAAGTCCATCAAAGGTCAAGTCATCATCGATCAACTAGCAGAGGCTCCTCTCGAAGATGATCAACCTCTGACCATAGAGCTACCCGATGATGGGGTCTTCCATGTCTCAGAATCGCCAGATTCTGATGAGCCTGAGTCACAGGCTGACATAACCTTATTCTTTGATGGTTCTAAATGTGAGCAAGGGGGTGGCATGGGAATCATATTCTTCACACCGCAAGGGGCTCCAATGCCTCTATCATTTAAACTTGATTTCCCATGCACCAATAACAATGTTGAATACGAAGCCTTGCTCATAGGTCTTCAGACAACAATCACCATGAACATCAAATGCTTGAACATCTTTGGTGATTCGTTGTTAATTGTCAACCAAGTGAAAGGGGTATTCCAATGTAAATGCCCAGTTCTATAGGCATACAAAGCCCTTGTGGATAAATTCTTGGAAAAACTTGAATGGTACGACATCGAGGCACTCCCTCGATCATCGAATCATTTTGTGGACACTATGGCCTCCTTGGGGTCACTAATCCCGCAAGACCCTTCTGGTGAGATGACAACCATTCAAGTCAAAACATTATCACAATCCATGATGGAGCATGCAAGCTATGACCATAACGCTAGGAATCCACCTGATCCAGATTGAACCATCTCAGGATAAGTTCTCTCGAATCCATGATAGTCTGAATCATGCCAACTAGGGGTCCTTGTTCTCCCCTATCCCTCTTAATAGCAACACAACGCTATTCTTACAAGTTCGTTCCCGCTCAACTTTTGCTAGGGATGAACTTCAAGAGGGATTGGTAGTTCATACCATCGAGGTTTCTGATCAGCAGGATTGGTACACACCCATAAGAGACTACCTCAAGCTAGGTAACCTCCCACTTGGATTGACGCATGCCACAAAAATATCATTCAAATAGAAAGCGGCAAAACATGTCTTGCTAGGAGACATTTTGTACCATCGAAGCTACGAAGGGATCCTCCTCCATTGCTTGGACCAGCAGGAGTCCACTTGGGCGATCACCCAAGCGCACGATGGTACATGCGATGGCCACTTTAACGGTATGGCCATCACAAAGTGCATCCTTCGCATGGGCTATTATTGGCCATATTTAGAGTGAGATTGTTGCACGTATGTAAGGAAGTGCATGAAATGTCAACACCATGCTAATTTGACACATGTACCTTCTCAGGCCTTGCAGCCGATCCAATCGGCTTGGCCATTTTCATAGTGGGGCTTAGATCTAATCGAAAATATCTCCCCTACATCGTCAGGTCATCACACGTTTATCATAATGGCCACAGAGTACTTCACCAAGTGGGTGGAAGCAATTTCGCTTACCTCTATGACTGGGACCCGCATTGCGGAGTTTATTTTACATAACATCATATGTCATTTTGGTATTCCATCCAAGATCATCTCGGATAATGGGACGTCATTTAAGAACAAAGACGTGCATGCTTTGACAACAAAGTACAAAATTCAGCATAGTTTTTCGACACCTTATTATCCGTAGGCAAATGGGCAAGCAGAGGCGTCAAACAAAATGCTAGTTGCCATCCTTAAAAATATGGTCACAGATAGTCATAAGGATTGGCACATTCAAATCCCACTTGCTCTTTGGGCTTATCGCACTAGCATTCGGATGCCCACTGGGGCAACTCCATTTTTGCTGGTGTATGGCTCCGAGGCAGTCATGCCTCTCGAGTTGGAAATACCTTCCCTACGCATATCAATGCAAGAGTTCATCGATGATGACACTGCACGGCAGGCCCGGTTAGACCAGCTTACGTTGCTCGATGAATGATGCATCAATGCTCTCGAGCATTTACGTATCTATCAAGAGTGACTTAAGAAAGCATACAACATGAAAGTTCACCTGAGGGACTTTCAGGTTGGTGACTTGGTCTTAAAAGAGAACCAACAAAATTCTAACTTGTCACCCCATCTAAGGGACAAGTTCATGGCAAATTGGTTAGGTCCTTATGTAATCGATAGTAAAATAGGACCTGGAACATACCGACTCACCTCTCTTGAAGGAATCAAGGAACTAGAACCCTTGAACATCAGTCATTTGAGGCCATTCCACATTTAAAAGAGCCATAGCCCACCCCAAAATCTCCAAGGATTCCCACAATCGCTTGGTCAACCCAAAACTCCAAGGATCCATAATCCTTTGGTCAAACCAAAAGCTCCAAGGATTCCCACAATCACTTGGTCAACCCCCAAAATGCCCCAAAGGTACCCATAATCCCTTTGGTCAAACCAAAAGCTCCAAGGATTCCCACAATCGCTTGGTCAACCCTAAAATGCCCCAAAGGTATCCATAAACCCTTTGGTCAAACCAAAAGCTCCAAGGATTCCCACAATCACTTGGTCAACCTAAAATGCCCCAAAGGTATCCATAAACCCTTTGGTCAAACCAAAAGCTCCAAGGGTTCCCACAATCGCTTGGTCAAAAACAAATATTCAAAAACAAACAAAAACAAAAAATAATCAAAAATAACAAAAAATTGCATCTCACTTCCATGCATACTCTTAAAAATCAAAACACAAAAAAAATAAGTTGCATTAGGCATCGCAAACATACATTGCATATTTGTTGGTCATACATGTCAAAAGCACCATAGACTGTAATTACTCGGCAATTCCATCATTTTCCACATTCATCCATTTTGTAAATAATCCAATCAAAATAAACGCCATCCACATTTTTTACCATATCATAATCAGTTGTCTTCTAATGTATTTAGGGTTTTCATCATTCAACTATCTTTAGATTTCTAGTCAAAAATTGTACAAAGTCAGACAGATTTTTACAAAGGTAGAATTTTACTTGGATCACACCTTGTTACGTAGCATCCCAACACAAGTTAAAACACATAAAAATTCCCAAGTTGTGTGAACGAAAGATGAAACCTACAAAGCAATCTAGGGTACCATAAGTGAAAGGTTATCCTGCTCATCCCCCTATGCGAATGGTTCAAGAATGCTGAGAATTGACAAAAGGACAAGCTCTTCCCTATCCAATTCCCCATAATAAATAGTGGTTTTCACCACTATCAAAAATCCCAAATCAAAAATCAATAATAATAGTGGTTATCACCACTACTCAAACCCCTTGCTAAAGAAAAATAAATAGTGATTTTCATCACTATGTATGAGAGCAAGTATCCCAACAAGTTGAGCAACCGAAAGATGTCGAGCTTGAATCCCTTGGAATTCTCAGCATTCGAAAAACCATTTAGGTGATCCTCATTACTGGTTTGGTGGATAGCCTACCGGTCAATGGCGGTATCCTAAACGCATGACGATATATCTATCACATTAACTTTACATGTGAGTAGATCAATGTTTGCATGTGGATGAGCTAGCTTATGGTATCCTAGATTGCCCCATAGATTAATCTTACTAAATACAACAAAGGAGTTAGTGGAGCTAATTAGGTGATCCTCAATACAGGTTTGGTTGACAGCCTATCTGGCACTGGCGGTATCCTGACAAATACCACATAAACAAATTCAATCGCACACACAAGGATGTGAAATAACTTGGTCAAACTCAAGTCTGATTCGTACCTTGTTCAAAAGTCTTGTAAGATAAATGTACAATCTTGGCTAGTTAGTTAAAACATCCGAGTCTCAGAAAAACCTTAACTACATTCTAAAACAAATGTGGTACATTCCATTACTTACATCACCATCAAAAAATACAAAACAAAAAAATCACACATGCAAAGTCATTCCACAAAGCAATCACATAGTACAGAAAGCCAATAAATCCTGTATAGTCTATGGTGCCACCACCAAGTTATCAACAAATCATTTCATCCATTCCATATGCATACATCATATAATTAGAAACATCGCATTCATAATAACACATGCATACATCAACATAAATAAATGTGCATAAAAGTAACAATAAATCATGACAAGTGTATAATCAAAAAGAAAGTCATGTATATATATCACCAAAAATGCCCGTAGGCTACAATAAGTCGGTCCTCTGACCTCACAAAAAAATCAAAAACTCAAAAACCCCAAGCCTAGGGAGTCGACCACCATGATCACGCAGGATCGGTGCGACTGGAACTACCCCCAGTGGTGTGGGTCCTATGGGACCTCTCAGGGCGGCTACTGCCAGCCCCCGCATCATGCCCACTAGCGCTACCCTCACCCACCCACCTACGATGAGAGGAAGCAGATTGCTCAGTCTCACTATCTCTCATTCGGCATGAAGATCCACCTCCAGTGAGCTCAGGTAACTGTCCACCAAGGCGGATAATCTCGACCTCCAACTCCACCCAAATCGACCCCACTCCACATCCCATCGATGGTATGCAGCCAATGCTTCATCCCACTATGCCAACTGAGCCCATAGGTGATCCCTCTCGACGTTGTGCTCCTCATCCCATCTCCATAGTAGCTCCTCCAATCATGCTATCTCAACATGATACCTAGCCTCCATATCCCCAGGACTACCTGAGGCATGGGCATCTTCGGGATGGCATGCTGCTCAGCACCCACTACTCCGAACGTCCTATGTATCCGACTGCTCTAAAACCCCTAGGTCATCCCCAGTCAAGTCATCAACCTCCACCATATCCGCATCATCGAGCAGAGCTCCCCAACCCTCCCCTGATGCCTCTACATCCTCACCACCTACTGCTACCACATCCGTACCTCCTAGAGGCCCCTCACCCCACCATCGTCACATCATCCACCACTGGTCATACTCTGTAGTCACCCCGACATTGTCCACGTCGGGGACATCAATCACTACATCCGACTCCTCACCCAATGGCTCAATGATCGGCCAGGCCAGAGTCCTCTCGTCACCCCAACATCGATAGATCAAGGGCTCACCAGGAAATCCCTGGTGCACCCCAAACTATCGAGTCACCCGAACATACGAGAAGTACTCCTGCTCGGTCCCATGTCGCCCGATCAGCCACCTCCCCCTATGTGCCCATCGAAGCCACTCCCCAGCCTCAGGCCAGGCTGGACAGTCCTGGTATGGCCGCTAGAACACCTCTCCTAGAGCAAGACACGAGAAGGCATCAACATAGTGCCCCACGACACCTGCCCACCATCGACTCTGCCCCTGCTCCTCGGACCTCCACCATAGGGCAGCATAGCCAATATCCCTATCCACCATCTCTCCCCGAGTGGTCCAAGGCAACCCCTACGACCACTCCACAGCTATGTGCTGCCATCCCCAACACTACAATAGGTAGCTGCACCCAATCCCCTTCCACCTCCGATAGCGGACCTCGTACAGCTCATCATATAACTATGCCAGTAGCATCTGACCCCACCTCATAATCAGTGGTGCTACCATCGGACACTCCACCAGTCTGAACACTACCTCAAGTAGGTTCCAAGGGAACCTCACACCTGAGGAGTCGAGAAGCAGCATGTTGGAGATGAGGGTCATAAGCAATGTATGCCTCACCCCCAACATGCCCTTCTCAAACCACCACCGCACCAGAATCTTACCAATCAGGCAGTCCCCCTCTACCCTCTCCACCGCCCCATCCACCCCCATATCCGTCGCATGCCCAAAGCACCATGTCAGCACCACCATCCATTGATCCCGAGGAGTCATCCGAATGGGCAGCCCATCTATCAAAATCCATAGAATTCGATAAACGTCCTCCAGAGTCACTATCATCTCCCCTATTGGGAGATGAAAGGTGTTGGTGCGAGGATCCCACAAATTGATCAGGGTAGTCAGATATGCCCGATCCCCCACCACAGGCTCTAACCGAGTCACCTGCTTGAGCCCAAGGGCATCAAGCCAATCCCAGTCCACCATAGTCAGCGCATCCCATGCATCAAAAAATACCATCGATTGACGGTACCGACTCTTCACCACCTACAAAACAAAACAACACAAAAACATTAAAACATGACAACAAAAAAAATTGTACAACACTAAAACAAATATACAACAATGTATACAAACTGTACAACAAAAACATTTAATAAACTGTACAACAACATTAACAAAATGTACAGTACAAACATTCAAAAAAATCAATAAACAACGCAAAATAAAAACAAAATTTTAACCTAGGGTTTTTAACCTTAGTTTAAACTAAAAAAAAAAACAAAATAAAAACAAATTTTTAACCTAGGGTTTTTAACCTTAGTTTAAACTAAAAACAAAAAACAAAATAAAAACAAAATTTTTAACCTAGGGTTTTTAACTCTAGTTTAAACTAAAAAACAAAATAAAACAAAATTTTAACCTAGGGTTTTTAACTCTAGTTTAAACTAAAAAAAAAAAAAAACAAAATAAAAATTTTAACCTAGGGTTTTTAACCTTAGTTTAAACTAAAAAAAAAACAAAATAAAAACAAATTTTAACCTAGGGTTTTTAACTCTAGTTTAAACTAAAAAAAAACAAAATAAAAACAATTTTTAAACTAGGGTTTTGATCTTAGTTTAAACAACCACACAAAATACAAATACAAAACAATTAAACTAGGGTTTTGATCTTAGTTTAAACGAAAAAATGAAATACAAAATAAATTAATTACGATTTTGAACTGTAAAATAAAAACAAACAAAATAAAGAGAAGGAGCACCTACCGGTCTTGCCTCGGCTCCGCCACTCGAATATCCGGTCCATGCACTCATGGTATCCATGAAATCTCGACAGCGCTCCGCTATGCAGACTCGAACTCCTCCTCACAGCTCCAAATCGCCAAAAAAAACAATTGCAAATGAGCCCAAAACCTAGTTTTGGCCCTTATATAGGCTCTTAGGCCTGTAATCGTTCCACCCTAGGATGAGCACTCTAGTTAGCACTCGTACCACCCTAGGATGATTACAAAACTGGTATTCGTCCCACCCTGGGACGATTACAGAGCAAGAAAATAAAAAACAACCAAAACTGCATCCAAAATGCACCAAAAACAACAATAAAACTGCCAAACAAAGGCACCTTTGCCTATGCTTCAAGGCATCCAAAACCAATGTTGGGGTCACAAATCCTCACTATCCTACTCCCTAAGAAGGCTACCATAGCCGACCACTCCCACGGGGAAGGATTTTCACAATTTCATCCCCCAAACATCAAAGGGTCAAAACCCACCCAAAAACAACAATAAAACTTCTGAACAAAGGCACCTTTGCGCCTACTTCAAGGCATACCAAAACCACACTTGGGGTCACAAATCAAACCTCACTATCCTACTCCCTAAGAAGGCTACCATAGCTGGACCACTCCATCGGAGGAAGGATTTTTGAGAATTTCATCCCCAAAAGGCATCACAAAAAGGGTCCAAACCCACCCAAAAATAACAATAAAATTGCCGAACAAAGGCGCCTTTGCACCTGACATTCTTGGCATACAAAACCGATGTCAGGGCCACAAATTATCAATATCCTACTCCCTAAGAAGGCTACCATAGCCGGACCGCTCCATGGGAGGACGGATTTTTGACAATTTCATCCCCAAAAGGCGTCACAAAAGGGTTAAAACCCACCAAAAATAGGTCAGATTGTTGGGAAACTGCATAAGCATTCAACGGAAAACAACTGAAGGCACCCTTACAAAAGTCATCTTGGGTCAAGTGACTCATCACTTTTCTCATTTCGATCATTCCCTCATCGATTCGTCGCTTGAGGGGGTAGTCACACTTAGTCACCAATCAACAAATACACACCCAATCAAGGAAATGGCATGCATTCAAAGAATCATTGACAAAGACAATCACGCTCCTGCTTGGGGCAGCAAACAAGCAATAATCACAAGCTGATCAAACACTTGGCATTCTAGAATCATGAACTCAAGGTTCCCATAGACAAAAGGTTGCGCCCTTTGCCTATTCATGACTGAACAATGTCCAAGATCAAGTAACACCTCACCAAAAAGGTTAACACTTGAATTAAGCTCCTTAGCTCGTCAGAAGCAAGGATTCAAGAATGCGTGCCCTTTCCATACTTGGGGCATCAAAATTTGGTTAGGTTACTAAGAAACCCTAATCATTAAGTGCTTTGGTTATCTATTTTTGCTCAGCACTGTGCCATGCACAATGCATCCCAAAAAGGGGCATCTGTAGACACCAAAACAACACCAATCTGATCATGTGGCTACAAGCACTGACCGAATTGGCATACATAGCCCCTAGGGCAGCCCCTAGAGGTTAAACAGTGGTCCTAACCACTCCCAAAGTAGTTTTGGAAGGTCAGAGGTCAATTTGGCACCTTTCAAGCACCCTGCTCCTTACTCGTTCCACCCTGGGGTGAATAGAATGCTATTCGCCCCACCCTGGGACGATTAGCAGCAATCGCTCCAGGGTGGGGCGAATAGCAGGTTTGATGGGAAAAAGGTCAAACCTTGACAAATGGTAGCTCAGATCCACCACTCAACTCCACCTTCAATGCATGGGAGTGCGAGTGAGCATTTTTGAGCTCAAAGAGGCAGTCATAGAGGCAGTCATGGAGCCCTTAATCAGGGAGGAATCTTCTCTCCCCTAGGAAGGCATGATGGCCAAGTGGCGCCCCTGCATGCACATTCAAAGTAGACCTTCAGGTCTATAAAATGGTGAGTCTTCTCACCCCAAAAAAGGATAGAGCAGGAGCATTTGGAGCAATGGAGTGCTGCCGAATTACATCCTCACCCCTCACTTGTGCTTCTTACATCCTTGATCTCTCTTTTGGAAGGGAGGTTATTGGGTGAACATTGGAAGCGCAATCCGGACCCAAAACCCAAACATTTGGCCACAATACCCCACCCAATTTTTTGACACAACCCCCTAGGAGGTTTTGGACCCATCCCAAGTGGATTGGTGTCGAAACCAAGCCCCAAACGGTGGGCGTCCTGCCCCCGGGTGCCCCTCGCACTGCTGCAGTCCTAATCGCCCCACCCCGGAGTGATTAGAAATCTGTAGTATATTTCTTCACTATTTATTTTGCATCTTATTTTATGTCATTCATATATGCTGCCATTCAAATTTCATGCCATTCTGATGAGTTTTGACTGTGTTTTCATTGTTTTTCGCTTTCACTAACATACAGGGAGCATCTTCGGATACAGGGTGATCGGGGCTGAATATGCAAAATCCGACCTTCTGGGTCATCTCAAAATGCCCTATTTTTCCTAACCCCAACTTTGTAGGTGTTTTGGAGGCCTCTGGATGGGACATTTAGGAGGTTGCTTTCTGACATTTTATGACAGTCCTAATCGTCCCACCCCGGAGCGATTAGAAATCTACAACAGATTTCTTGACTGTTCCTTTTGCAGTGTGTTCATGATGGTGTTTGCATGCTTCTATCCAAATTTCATCTTATTCTGACATGTTTTGATTACCATTTTAATTATTTCATGCATGCATTAACCGGAGGCCTTGGGGATTGCATGTTTCCCTCCATCCGTAGGTGCTATTAATCGTTTGTTGTTTCTCTGAATGTAGGATCTCGACACCGGAGGGGTAGCAAGGAACTACAGATGCATTCATGCAAGCGGCGATGATGTTTGGCCCGCCCATTTCAAATGTGGGCACGCGGAAGATCCCGAAGGGAAGCGTACCATCCGTGGTGTAACAAAACTATATCTAACGCTCCTAGCCCCTAAAAAGGAAGGAGACGTATTGTAACCTGATCTCAAAGAAAAATTAATAAAAAAAGGGCTGCACTTTACATTTGCTTTATATCTCATTTCAGTTCGTTTGTTTTCCCTTTTCATGCACTTTAGTCCTTTCTTCATTCGTAGGAGCTAGCGTTACATATGCTTTTGTTTGCATCGCACCCGGTACGCCATTGCTTCCGTATCCTAGTGCTTTCA